>APFE030490084.1:0-47160 GCA_000404065.3 Pinus taeda
AATGATTTGTTGTTAATGAATTGTTTCATATACTCCTTGGTCTATATGTTGAATATGCTTTGTTTTATGGAATATTCAGGTGTTACGTAATCGTTTGATTGTTAGTGTATGCAGGTTTCAAAGTGAAGGAGGAGCTCATATGGATCGACGAAGCTAGACTGCTACAACAAGCGTTGGACTTGAGGTAGGATCGAAAAACACTTGGTTTCTCATAGAATAATGCATGTTTAGAGAAGGATTGCTCTTAATTGTCTTGTTTGTCACTAGAGAGTCTTAGACTCCTAGGGAGGTTAGTTTTGTCAGCAAAAATAACTCTTTCCGCATGACACAGCATATTGTCTATGATTCAATTCTCATTTTCATAATTCTTCTACGTTACAGATAGTAGTTCCTGTGAAAAACCAGCATATTATCTTTAACTTCTCCTTCAAGCTTTCTTCACTCATCATTTATATCTAGTAACAAATGGCATTCCGAAATGTTCCAGTCATATATGTATTAAGGGTTAAAGACCAAGTTTTCTAGGTCCTTCATTTAAGAACAAAACAAACAATCAGTGACAGTAAATAATATTTATTAATGTCTTAAGCACAATTTCTCTACAACCAGGAAATTGGTTTCTTAAGGTACAACAGCAGGAATGCTAGTGAGTGGTATCAAGGACATTGACTTACCCCTCCAATGAAGATCCAATCTACTTTGCATATACCTAGGTGTGATTCATTCAACAAACACATAACATATGCTTGCATCTACTAATTTTTCATTAGTATGGTGTAGCACTATATCTTATCATTGATAATTTCAATTTTTCAATATCAACTCTACGCAATAACCAAGCCAAGGTCATTGTTCCCTCATGCACCTGTGTCTCATAGTCATCTCCTGCCACACTTAGACAATTGACAATAACAATTGATCATAGACAGTAGTCATCGCAATGTATACTTGATAACTAACATCAAAATTATCAATATCATCTAGCAATTAAAATGATAAATCATCACCACATGAAAATACCATTGGATTTGTCACTAATGTAGGGGAACATAGGCACAACAATGGAGATCATAATTAAATCCAAGGTCATGATTTGTTGTGAGACTAATGGTCACTAAGAATTAAGGTTTCTACCTTAATGGGTGTCCCTTAATATCATCTAGCAATTGAAATCATAAGTCATCGCCACATGAAAATATAACAGGATCTGTGACTAATAGATGCGAGTATAGGCATAATAATGGAGCCCATCATTAACTCCAAGATCATGATTTGTTGCGATACTAATGGTGACTAAGAATTAAAGTGTCTACCTTAATGGGCACCCCTCAGTGAAACCTTATCACTGATTGAATCCTTAGTCCATCATCATAGAATCATGCAATCTCAAAGTGGGGGTGACTAGAACCTTCCAACCAAAGCCATGCTGGGATTGCTACTGGATGAATTAAGGACATTGTTTCACCTCTCCAACGAAGATCAAATCCACTTCATACAACCCCGTCACCCATCAGTGAGTTATTTAGCAAACATGTAAGTTTTTCTTGGGTCTACCAATTTGCCGTCAATATGGTGTAGCACTATATCTTATCATTGATAATTTTAATTTTTCAATTTCAACTCTTTTAAATAATCAAACCAAGGTCATTGTACCCTCATGCACCTATGTGCCACTGTGGTCTCCTGCCATACATAGACAATTGTTAATAACATCTAATCATAAAAATTAGTCATCGCAGTGTATACATGATAAGCAACATCAAAATCATAAATATCATTTGGAAAAGGAAATCATATCATCACCACATGAAAATATAACGAGATCATCAATGTTTGGTGTCCTCAAACAGTAAGGTGTATGGTACTATATTTGTCTCAGAAGTCAAAGTAAGACTAAAAGAGTATGTATCATAGCCAAGGTAAAACAAGGAACTACATTGGTTAAATATTTAATGTATAAAAACAACATGAACAACATGGATGATAAGAGTTTCTTCAAATCATTTTTATCTCCAACTTTAAGAAACATTGGCTTAAGTTTTAGGGAACACAAAAAGATGTCATCTTGCAATATATTGACAATACTAAAAATATTATCACATCTAAATTTAAACAGTGATAAATGAAATGAGGTTAAGATATTACAAGGAGGTGGTCAATTGGTGGATGTTGGATAATTCATTTCATTTTTCTTTTTAGTGATTCTTGGAAGGTGTTGAGGTGCATCAAGCTTTTCTTTTGACCACATTTCAAATTATCCATGCCTAAATTAATTTTCTATAGCACTACATTTTGGGCTTATATCATGTTGAATAGTGATAATATTTGAGTATATCTATCTTGTAATTATTTCATATTGGTGTACCATTGTTTCAATGTGGTCCCCATCTCCTCTCTTACTTCATTGGTCTAGGAATGAGTTTAAAGATTCATGCTCTAAATGTTTCTTAGTGATTGACCCTTTCCTCTAGCTCACTGATTTTAACTTTATATTTCTCTATTTCCTTGGATATATATTTGATGTTTTGCTTTGATGGATTGGTAATAGCCAGTTTTGTTGGCACTAATGATATGGGTTCCATAATGGTTCCTTAGTGTTATAATACCTAAAATAGCAAGTTGATTGTGAGATTGATTTACAATCCTTCCTTTAGTCTTATCAAAAGTAAAATATTCTCGGTTGGATACTCTAACAAATTTGGAAGGGATGAACTTAACCAATATTAGTTCTCCAAGACAAAAATGTACCTTGGTCAATGTGGTGCTAGAAGTGAACTTACGTGATTGAGTATCCAGAGAATCGAAACCTTGTGTTTCCACCCATGATTTTTTATCTTGTTCTTCTTTCCTCTACCTCTCTTCTTCTTCTAATTTCAAAATTTCTTCCTATTATTTTGTTATTTTCATTTGTTCTTTCTCTTGTTTTTTTTTTCCTTTTCTCTCTACTTCTATTACTATCTTAGTTGTGTCATATCTTTCCCATTGAAGTCATGATGAGTCAGTCTCCTTCTTAAGCATTTAATTCTTATATTTTTCTTTTCTGACAGAAAGAATGGTAGTTCAATTAAATATATTGTTGGCATTTGTGATTATGTATCATTGGGACCCATTATTCTTTGAAAGTTAAGGTATCTTATTCTCCATGGAGTCGGCATAGGAGAGTTACAATGATTTCGTAAGGTGTTTTCAGAACATTGGTTGGATAACTATGACTTTTCTCACCTTAAGATTTATACTATGCATCTACCAATGCTTTATGCTTTCCTACAATCAAGAGAGAACAACAACATCCAATGTTTTGTGAGTTCAATTTCCTCTTCTAGTAAATTGAAGCGTGTTTTTAGTATTGATGTCTGGAGTGAGATTATAACCTTTCTCTTGTTGTATTTTTTATCCATGTATTATTGTTTAATGATCCATGAAATGGCCTTCGAACATGGGAATACAACAATGCGTGTGCTGATTTTATAAAGTTGAGAACATTTTATCATTTGATAAACACTCAGGCTAGGGTCATTATCTCCATAGAGGCGTGGAAATTCTAGGTAGTTGTCACATTGAAACAATTTATAGACTTCCAACCATTTCTAAAATATGCTAGGTTCCATGCAATGGGTAGTATCATCATATATAGTCCTTGAGTTAACTCCTCCAAGTTGTATGTCAATATGTAATTTCGAATTTCCTTAATTTGATTAAGGCAAAAAAAAAAACGAGACTTTATTGCTGCATTTTCAAAAATCCCTCTGAAAAAGAAAGGGATTATAACCCACCCCTATCTTGTACCTATGGAATGTATTGCATACAACACCTCTAATTGTTGTTGCTATTTCTCCAACGCTTGCAACTGAGAAGCATCCAAAAAAACATTTAAATAAATTGTGTATGCAACCATCTACTAGGAAAATTGTGTTGTTGTTGACTCTGCTCCTGAGCCTCATTCTATGTTGTCAACACTCCTCTGCACTACTCAGTATCTGATTGACATTGATCCTCCTACAACTAAATACTATGGGCCCCTTTAGCAAGGTAACGATACATGAGGAGAACGACTCAATGGAACCTGCCCAAATTTCTGCAACTCTTGGACTATGGCTTTACATCCCACCACCTCACACATAGAGGTATGGATGCATGTGCTCCCTCTGCCCACTTGGCTTGAACTATCCCCTTACTAAAGGTCTTTGCTTTAGTGGGTGTCTCCACACTTCCTCCTCTCTTCCTCTCCATTTATGGGTGCTCCACAACTTCCTGTGGCTACTTCTGAGACTCCATTTTGAGACATCTTCCATACTCCGTCTCATCCACCATATCTGTAATCTCTTCCTTGCTCCTCAAGGTTGTGCATGTATCTTCTACCTTAAGTGCATACAGGTTCTTGACTCGAACCCCAATTTTCTTCACCTATCTTATGGTTGCATGTCTCAGGAATACCTTTCATTTTTTCAATATCACATCATAACCACATTCTTCCAAAGATGCTATTGAGATGAGATTTATCATTAGCCCTAGAATGAGCATGACATTCTTTAGTTGAAGAGGAGATCCCGACTCCCTCTGAAAGGTGACTATACGAATCCAAATAGCATTGTACCTTTTTTTGTCCCCAAACTCAATATTCATCTGGATATCTTTCTCCTCCAAGTCACTAAAAAAATTCTCTATTCCCCGTCATGTGGAACGAGGCACCACTCTCCAAGTACCACACACTCCCTATCATTGTGCTCATCATGCATGCAATGAGAATGAAGTCAAGATAGAACTATGAAGCCAAATTTTCACCTTCTACTACTACTGTAGGCTCCTTCTTTCTTACCTTCTTGTGTGGACACTTCATGGCATAGTGCCTGAATTTGTGACTATTGAAACACTTGATTTTGGACAAGTATTTCTTCTTGGTCCCTTGACTAGAATCAACCTCACCTTGCGACTTCTTTCCCTTGGCCTTCATTCATTTCCTAACTAATGTAAAGTCCTCTTCCTCTTCTTTGGATGAGGTCTAATCTCTGGTATTCCACCTTATTTCCTCCTATACCAATTCAGACCATAAGCACTCCCAATTTGGTATATTCTCCCTCCCATTCACTGCATATTGGTAGTTGTGCCAGCTCTTGGGAAAGCCTAAAAGGGATAGGCTTACCAAATCATTTTCTACTACAATAGCACCAACTTGACTAAGTTCATCACGACATTGTGTGAACCCACTCAGGTAGTATGTAATGGTGTCATTCCTTTGCATCTTGATATTTCAAAGTTTGCCCTTGAGTGCCAACTTCCCATGGTCACTACTATTCTGGAATAGATCTATCAATTCTTGCTACATTTCATACAGAGTCTCTTTATCATGGATATTTAGGACGATATCGTCTCGTAATCCCTCCAATATGATTCTCCTCACCTTGGCTACACACTTCTTCCATTCTGCTAGATCCTTAGCAACAGATGTTGTTAGTTTCAAAATATCATTATCAATGAATTCCTTCAATCCATTATCTTCTAGCATTGCCTCCATGCAATCCTTCCAAGAAACAAAATTCAATCTTCCCTCAAGGAAATACTCGATTCTTCATCCATAGAAATCCATCCTTCTAGCGCTGAAAAATTGATCCTGCAAATCCAATCCTCCTACAATAAAGACTTCAAAATCTCTTCTCTATAGTGAATCCTGCTCCAATACCATGTAGAAATTAATGCGTAGATTCAAAATGGCTCATGAAATTTACTAAATCACAAGACTTGAAGCTACTCTACTGATATGCAGAAGTCAATTCACCATATAGAACACAAACCATATACATGCAAAAGGAAACATCACACATGCAAAGATATTTATCTAGGGGAAAGAAACTACTCAAAACCCCTTACTATTTGTATTGCATTACTCAAATAATAGAGATGAAATACATATGCTCGCTTAAGCTTGAGCCCACCCTGCAAGTGTATAGTCTATCCCTTTGTCTGATTGATTGACTCTGGCCAACACTTAGCCAATTTTCAAGCCCTCCAAGATCCTATTTCCTTACATTTTTCCTTGAGGAATTAGGCCCCTATTAATTAGGAAATTCCCTCTATTGAATTGCGCAATTCCTCTAGGTTCTTCCTTTGACTGCATGCACCACTTGTACACATGGGAATAATATACAATTGATACTACATTGCCTTATGTTGTAGCAAGTACAACCACTCTCTAAAAGTTTTCCTTAGCTTCCTTTTGGAGCCTCCCTACCAACCATCCTTAGCAGCATGTCTTGCACTATCAAGTACATAAGCTTCAACTAAGTTTGAGTGGTTTGCCAGCTTGTGCATGTCAATTTGCTTGTCTCCCATCATAGGTTTCCATTCCAAACTTACGTAATTTTCTAGCTGAGATGTTCACTTAGAAAATTGCACAATTCTAGAGGGGAACCAGCCTTCCCTCCAAAAATTATGCAATCATGCTGGGCTCTAGAATTGTGAAATCCAACCAGGCAACCCTCCCTCAGAAAACTGTGCAATACATCCCAACACTAGGCTTCAACGCAGAAATTGCACAATTTTGGGAGGCGGTGACCTACTCAGCCCAAAAACTACGCACATCCCTTTCCTAGGCTTGTAGATTGTTGCATGTGCCTTTAGGTTGATCGGTTCCCACCGGAATTGAGCAATTTTGGTTTTCATGCATGCCCTTCTTTTCCCGAAATAGAAAAAGGCAACATGCAAAAGGCATCCCTAAATTTTATGGATCTATTTTTAGTAGCTAGAGGTTACATGAAAATATCGTTTTAAAAACTTCCCTCAAAGTGTCTCTCTTTTTTAGATTTGTGGCATGCGCATCATAACCTCGATCTTATCAAAACTCATTTGTTGGACGTTGCAAAGCTCATTCTCACATCAATCTTGTAGCTCTGACATCTCACATTACATATAGGAGTCTTCGCCACATTCAACTCATCTTTTTCAAGGTAAGTCTTATTTTCATGTCTTATGTTACGTTTCTATCACTTTTTGTTTTTTTTGTGTGTAAGTGTTGTCTACTTGATTTCAATGAACATTTGTTTTTGTTTTGATGCATGTTAGCTTGTAGAAGCATTGTTTTAGTTTTTTATTGCATCTCATTGTTGCCGCATGCATGACACGATTTCTACACTCACGGTCATCATTGTGGTGACTCGCTTCATACACATGCTTGTTTTCCTATTTTTTTTAATCCTGCACTCACTGTTTGCATGCATGATCATTCACTCTTGTTTACACTCAATCTTGTTCTGAATTCCAACCTTCTCATTTTTTCAATCGCCCGTCGGTAGGTCTGGGCTGCCTTGGCCTGGACCTTGCCTTGCCCAGCTAGTAATGCACATTTCTTAGAATGAAGGATCTATATTCCTCCCAGAAAATGTGAAAATTTGGCTAGCAGTAGCCTCCAGGTTTGCATTGCACAATTTTAGGAGGTAGTGCCTTGTTGGCCCTACAAATTGTGAAATGCAGTTTGCTAGTTTGCATGTCACTGCTGATTGAAATTGCGCATTATGCAGTTTCAACCCTCACCAAGCTAGGATGGACTATGCATTGTATAGTTCCAGTAGTCAGTCAGCCTCCTGACAGCCCAGACTGTGCCTTGGGTAGTTTTGGCAATCGGTCTCCTAGCCTCCCGGTGGAAATTGCACAAACTTCACAATCAGCCATACAGGTATGTTGCAAGTCAATCCTCAAGTTTGTTTTGGTTTTCAACTAACGGATTACTTTCCATGAGTGTTGCTATGTCTCCAAGTATCACAAGTGTGTGTCTGCCTCTCAGTAGAATAGGTACAATGGCCTCCTAGGGATCAGGGTCAAAGGACACCATTGAGAGCGCAAATGGAGATGCAGTTGAGCGAGTGTCAAGTTGAAATGGTTGTGGCATTGCAAAGAGAAGAACAATTAGCAGCAACAGAGGGTAGGAGACATGCGGGTGAAAAAGGCAAGAGGAAGGTTGTTGACAGCGCAAAGCTACAAGTTCAAAGAAGATACACTTGTGATGAAAGAATCTTTGGAGATTGAGGCTAAGAGGTGACATCGTGACAAGAGGATCACATAAAGGCAAAGAGACAAATAAAGGATGGAGGAAATAGAGAAGGAGTTGCAGGAGTTGAAGCGGCAACTCAAGGAAGAACAAGACCTGTGCAAACCAGAGAAGGAAGCGCAACAGGAATAGATGAAGCAAGAGGTGCAACATGCATAGACTGACAAAACTACGCCATATAGGTTATAAACCCATCCCATCAGCTAGCACAAAGTAGACAAGGTGAGAGGTGTTGACGATCACATGTACGGGTGTTCAATAGCATGGATGTCATTGTACGCACGCATGTAACCCCACCCATTGGCACACTCATCGAGGCGAAGACAAGAACCAAATCTGACTAGAGCTGGACATGTACTTCAATGAGTTGATGTGCATAGCCACAAACACACACTTGGAGATCAGCACAGACATTATGCATCAATATGTTACTGGTCCAGCTGCACTAAAGACTATGATGTGCATGTTATCAGATGAGTTGGATAGAGGTTCCAAATCAGTGTATTCGCATGCAATGGTCACAAGAGTTCACTTTCAACAGGGTGTCACCATTGAGCACGCGGACACCACCACAAACTACCAAGCTTGGCATTAGTTCGCCACCGTTGATCATCGAGAGGATGTTGAAGATTTGGTCTTCCCACCGCCAGTTGAGTCTTAGTAATAGCTTGAATGGATTTCTCAAGCCTATTTTGTCTCACATGGGTACATGTGCATATTTTAATGTAACATCTTGCAAAAGTGAAAGAACACGTGTCGATAGTAGAATGTAACAGTCACGTAGTAGTTGAAGAGTGATGAGGGTAGGTGAAGAGTCACAAAGGAGAATGTCAAGGTTCACCCCACCCTTTGCTATTTATAGAACCTCATAACTCATTGTACGGGATTTTGGGAGCTAAGCTTCCTATAGGTGTATCTCATAGAAATCTTGGAGTGTATTATAATGAGCCTTGGCTTCTCCATAGTATAGAGCTAGCATATCTCTTTGGAGGAGGAGGCAATAATGACTATAACATTCCACTATCGAAACTAGTGGTTAGTCATGGTTGCATTGTGTGATTGGATAATTCACTCTTAATATAACAAAGCCAACACATTTCATGCATATGTTGTTATTGTCTTTCAACTATCTTGGTTACTCTAATGATATATGTAGTTGTTTGCTTATGCATATAGGTATGGATGCATGTGCTCCCTCTGCCCACTTGGCTTGAACTATCCCCTTACTAAAGGTCTTTGCTTTAGTGGGTGTCTCCACACTTCCTCCTCTCTTCCTCTCCATTTATGGGTGCTCCACAACTTCCTGTGGCTACTTCTGAGACTCCATTTTGAGAGGTCTATCATACTCCCTCTCATCCACCATATCTGTAATCTCTTCCTTGCTCCTCAAGGTTGTGCATATATCTTCTACCTTAAGTGCACACAAGTTCTTGACTCGAACCCCAATTTTCTTCACCTGTCTTATGGTTTTGTGTCTCAGGAATACCTTTCCTTTTTTCAATATCACATCATAACCACAGTCTTCCAAAGATGCTATTGAGATGAGATTTATCATTAGCCCTAGAATGAACATGACATTCTTTAGTTGAAGAGGAGATCCCGACTCCCTCTGAAAGGTGACTATACGAATCCCAATTGCATTGTACCTTTTTTTGTCCCCAAACTCAATATTCATCTGGATATCTTTCTCCTCCAAGTCACTAAAAAAATTCTCTATTCCCCGTCATGTGGAACGAGGCACCACTCTCCAAGTACCACACACTCCGTATCATTGTGCTCATCATAAATGCAATGAGAGTGAAGTCAAGATAGAACTATGAAGCCAAATTTTCACCTTCTACTACTACTGTAGGCTCCTTCTTTCTTACCTTCCTGTGTGGACACTTCATGGCATAGTGCCTGAATTTGTGACTATTGAAACACTTGATTTTGGACAAGTATTTCTTCTTGGTCCCTTGACTAGAATCAACCTCACCTTGCGACTTCTTTCCCTTGGACTTCATTCATTTCCTAACTAATGTAAAGTCCTCTTCCTCTTCTTTCGATGAGGTCTAATCTCTGGTATTCCACCTTATTTCCTCCTATACCAATTCAGACCATAAGCACTCCCAATTTGGTATATTCTCCCTCCCATTCATTGCATATTGGTAGTTGTGCCAGCTCTTGGGAAAGCCTAAAAGGGATAGGCTTACCAAATCATTTTCTGCTACAATACCACCAACTTGACTAAGTTCATCACGACATTGTGTGAACCCACTCAGGTAGTATGGAATGGTCTCATTCCTTTGCATCTTGATATTTCAAAGTTTTCCCTTGAGCGCCAACTTCCCATGGTCACTACTATTCTGGAACAGATCTGTCAATTTTTGCTACATTTCATACAGAGTCTCTTTATCATGGATATTTAAGACGATATGGTCTCGTAATCCCTCCAATATGATTCTCCTCACCTTGGCTACACACTTCTTCCATTCTGCTAGATCCTTAGCAACAGATGTTGTTAGTTTCAAAATATCATTATCAATGAATTCCTTCAATCCATTATCTTCTAGCACTGCCTCCATGCAGTCCTTCCAAGAAACAAAATTCAATTTTCCCTCAAGGGAATACTCGATTCTTAGTCCATAGAAATCCATCCTTCTAGCGCTGAAAAATTGATCCTGCAAATCCAATCCTCCTACAATAAAGACTTCAAAATCTCTTCTCTATAGTGAATCCTGCTCGGATACCATGTAGAAAATTAATGCGTAGATTCAAAATGGCTCATGAAATTTACTAAATCACAAGACTTGAAGCTACTCTACTGATATGCGGAAGTCAATTCACCATATAGAACACAAACCATAAACATGCAAAAGGAAACATCACACATGCAAAGATATTTATCTAGGGGATAGAAACTACTCAAAACCCCTTACTATTTGTATTGTATTAATCGAATAATAGAGATGAAATACTTATGCTCGCTTAAGCTTGAGCCCACCCTGCAAGTGTATAGTCTATCCCTTTGTCTGATTGATTGACTCTGGCCAACACTTAGCCAGTCTTCAAGCCATCCAAGATCCTATTTCCTTACATTTTTCCTTGAGGAATTAGGCCCCTATTAATTAGGAAATTCCCTCTATTGAATTGCGCAATTCCTCTAGGTTCTTCCTTTGACTGCATGCACCACTTGTACACATGGGAATAATATACAATTTATACTACATTGCCTTATGTTGTAGCAAGTACAACCACCCTCTAAAAGTTTTCCTTAGCTTCGTTTTGGAGCCTCCCTACCAACCATCCTTAGCAGCATGTCTTGCACTATCAAGTACATAAGCTTCAACTAGGTTTGAGTGGTTTGCCAGCATGTGCATGTCAATTTGCTTGTCTCCCATCATAGGTTTCCATTCCAAACTTACGTAATTTTCTAGCTGAGATGTTCACTCAGAAAATTGCACAATTCTAGAGGGGAACCAGCCTTCCCTCCAAAAATTATGCAATCATGCTGGGCTCTAGAATTGTGAAATCCAACCAGGCAACCCTCCCTCAGAAAACTGTGCAATACATCCCAACACTAGGCTTCAACCCAGAAATTGCACAATTTTGGGAGGCGGTGACCTACTTAGCCCAGAAACTACGCACATCCCATTCCTAGGCTTGTAGATTGTTGCATGTACCTTTAGGTTTATCGGTTCCCACCGGCATTGAGCAATTTTGATTTTCATGCATGCACTGCTTTTCCCGAAATAGAAAAAGGCAACATGCAAAAGGCATCCCTAAATTTTATGGATCTATTTTTAGTAGCTAGAGGTTACATGCAAATATCGTTTTAAAAAATTCCCTCCAAGTGTCTCTCTTTCCTAGATTTGTGGCATGCGCATCATAACCTCGATCTTATCAAAACTCATTTGTTGGACGTTGCAGAGCTCATTCTCACATCAATCTTGTAGCTCTGACATCCCACATTGCATATAGGAGTCTTCGGCACATTCAACTCAGCTTTTTCAAGGTAAGTCTTATTTTCATGTCTTGTGTTACGTTTCTATCACTTTTTGTTTTTTTTTGTGTGTAAGTGTTGTCTACTTGATTTCAATGAACATTTGTTTTTGTTTTGATGCATGTTAGCTTGTAGAAGAATTGTTTTAGTTTTTTATTGCATCTCACTGTTGTCGCATGCATGACACGATTTCTACACTCACGGTCATCATTGCGGTGACTTGCTTCATATAGATGCTTTTTTTCCTATTTTTCGAATCCTGCACTCACTGTTTGCATGCATGATCATTCACTCTTGTTTACACTCAATCTTGTTCTGAATTCCAACCTTCTCATTTTTTCAGTCGCCCGTCGGTAGGTCTGGGCTGCCTTGGCCTGGACCTTGCCTTGCCCAGCTAGTAATGCACATTTCTTAGAATGAAGGCTCTACATTCCTCCCAGAAAATGTGAAAATTTGGCTAGCAGTAGCCTCCATGTTTGCATTGCACAATTGTAGGAGGTAGTGCCTTGTTGGCCCTACAAATTGTGAAATGCAGTTTGCTAGTTTGCATGTCACTTTTGATTGAAATTGCGCATTACGCAGTTTTAGTCCTCACCAAGCTAGGATGGACTATGCATTGTGTAGTTCCAATAGTTAGTCAGCCTCCTGACAGTCAAGACTGTGCCTTGCGTAGTTTTGGCAATCGGTCTCCTAGCCTCCCGGTGGAAATTGCACAAACTTCACAATCAGCCATACAGGTATGTTCCAAGTTAATCCTCAAGTTTGTTTTGGTTTTCAACTAACGGATTACTTTCCATGAGTGTTGCTATGTCTCCAAGTATCACAAGTGTTTATCTGCCTCTCAGTAGAACAGGTACAATGGCCTCCTAGGGATCAAGGTCAAAGGACACCATTGAGAACAAAAATGGAGATGCAGTTGAGCAAGTGTCAAGTTGAAATGTTCGTGGCATTGCAAAGAGAAGAACAATTAGCAGCAACAGAGGGTAGCAGACATGCGGGTGACAAAGGCAAGAGGAAGGTTGTTGACAGCGCAAAGCTACAAGTTCAAAGAAGATACACTTGTGATGAAAGAATCTTTGGAGATTGAGGCTAAGAGGTGACATCGTGACAAGAGGATCACATAAAGGCAAAGAGACAAATAAAGGATGGAGGAAATAGAGAAGGAGTTGCAGGAGTTGAAGTGGCAACTCAAGGAAGAACAAGACCTGTGCAAAACAGAGAAGGAAGCGCAACATGAACAGATCAAGCAAGAGGTGCAACATGCACAGACTGACAAAACTATGCCATATAGGTTATAAACCCATCCCATCAGCTAGCACAAAGTAGACAAGGTGAGAGGTGCTGACGATCACATGTACGGGTGTTCAATAGCATGGATGTCATTGTACGCATGCATGTAACCCCACCCATTGGCACACTCATCGAGGCGAAGACAAGAACCAAGTCTGACTAGAGCTGGACATGTAATTCAATGAGTTGATGTGCATAGCCACCAACACACACTTGGAGATGAGCACAGACATTATGCATCAATATGTTACTAGTCTAGTTGCACTAAAGACTATGATGTGCATGTTATCAGATGAGTTGGATAGAGGTTCCAAATCAGTGTACTCGCATGTAATGGTCACAAGAGTTCACTTTCAACAGGGTGTCACCATTGAGCACGCGGACACCACCACAAACTACCAAGCTTGGCATTAGTTTGCCACCATTGATCATCGAGAGGATGTTGAAGATTTGGTCTTCCCACTACCAGTTGAGTCTTAGTAATAGCTTGAATGGCTTTCTCAAGCCTATTTTGTCTCACATGGGTACATGTGCATATTTTAATGTAACATCTTGCAAAAGTAAAAGAACAAGTGTCGATAGAAGAATGTAACAGTCACGTAGTAGTTGAAGAGTGATGAGGGTAGGTGAAGAGTCACAAAGGAGAATGTCAAGGTTCACCCCACCCTTTGTTATTTATAGAACCTCATAACTCATTGTACGGGATTTTGGGAGCTAAGCTTCCTATAGGTGTATCTTATAGAAATCTTGGAGTGTATTGTAATGAGCCTTGGCTTCTCCATAGTATAGAGCTAGCATATCTCTTTGGAGGAGGAGGCAATAGCGACTATAACGTTCCATTATCGGAACTAGTGGTTAGTCATGGTTGCATTGTATGATTGGATAATTCACTCTTAATATAACAAAGCAAACACATTTCATGCATATGTTGTTATTGTATTTCAACTATCTTGGTTACTCTAATGATACATGTAGTTGTTTGCTTATGCATATAGGTATGGATGCATGTGCTCCCTCTGCCCACTTGGCTTGAACTATCCCCTTACTAAAGGTCTTTGCTTTAGTGGGTGTCTCCACACTTCCTCCTCTCTTCCTCTCCATTTATGGGTGCTCCACAACTTCCTGTGGCTACTTCTGAGACTCCATTTTGAGAGGTCTATCATACTCCCTCTCATCCACCATATCTGTAATCTCTTCCTTGCTCCTCAAGGTTGTGCATGTATCTTCTACCTTAAGTGCATACAGGTTCTTGACTCAAACCCCAATTTTCTTCACCTGTCTTATGGTTGTGTGTCTCAGGAATACCTTTCCTTTTTTCAATATCACATCATAACCACAGTCTTCCAAAGATGCTATTGAGATGAGATTTATCATTAGCCCTAGAATGAACATGACATTCTTTAGTTGAAGAGGAGATCCCGACTCCCTCTGAAAGGTGACTATACGAATCCCAATTACATTGTACCTTTTTTTGTCCCCAAACTCAATATTCATCTGGATATCTTTCTCCTCCAAGTCACTAAAAAAATTCTCTATTCCCCGTCATGTGGAACGAGGCACCACTCTCCAAGTACCACACACTCCCTATCATTGTGCTCATCATGCATGCAATGAGAGTGAAGTCAAGATAGAACTATGAAGCCAAATTTTCACCTTCTACTACTACTGTAGGCTCCTTCTTTCTTACCTTCTTGTGTGGACACTTCATGGCATAGTGCCTGAATTCATGACTATTGAAACACTTGATTTTGTACAAGTATTTCTTCTTGGTCCCTTGACTAGAATCAACCTCACCTTGCGAATTCTTTCCCTTGGCCTTCATTCATTTCCTAACTAATGTAAAGTCCTCTTCCTCTTCTTTGGATGAGGTCTAATCTCTAGTATTCCACCTTATTTCCTCCTATACCAATTCAGACCATAAGCACTCCCAATTTGGTATATTCTCCCTCCCATTCACTGCATATTGGTAGTGGTGCCAGCTCTTGGGAAAGCCTAAAAGGGATAGGCTTACCAAATCAATTTATGCTACAATAGCACCAACTTGACTAAGTTCATCATGACATTGTGTGAACCCACTCAGGTAGTATGGAATGGTCTCATTCCTTTGCATCTTGATATTTCAAAGTTTGCCCTTGAGCGCCAACTTCCCGTGGTCACTACTATTCTGGAACAGATCTGTCAATTCTTGCTACATTTCATACAAAGTCTCTTTATCATGGATATTTAAGACGATATGGTCTCGTAATCCCTCCAATATGATTCTCCTCACCTTGGCTACACACTTCTTCCATTATGCTAGATCCTTAGCAACAGATGTTGTTAGTTTCAAAATATCATTATCAATGAATTCCTTCAATCCATTATCTTCTAGCACTGCCTCCATGCAGTCCTTCCAAGAAACAAAATTCAATCTTCCCTCAAGGGAATACTCGATTCTTAGTCCGTAGAAATCCATCCTTCTAGCGCTGAAAAATTGATCTTGCAAATCCAATCCTCCTACAATAAAGACTTCAAAATCTCTTCTCTATAGTGAATCCTGCTCTGATACCATGTAGAAATTAATGCGTAGATTCAAAATGGCTCATGAAATTTACTAAATCACAAGACTTGAAGCTACTCTACTGATATGCAGAAGTCAATTCACCATATAGAACACAAACCATAAACATGCAAAATGAATTATCACACATGCAAAGATATTTATCTAGGGGAAAGAAACTACTCAAAACCCCTTACCATTTGTATTGCATTAATCGAATAATAGAGATGAAATACATATGCTCGCTTAAGCTTGAGCCCACCCTGCAAGTGTATAGTCTATCCCTTTGTCTAATTGATTGACTCTGGCCAACACTTAGCCAATTTTCAAGCCCTCCAAGATCCTATTTCCTTACATTTTTCCTTGAGGAATTAGGCCCCTATTAATTAGGAAATGCCCTCTATTGAATTGCGCAATTCCTCTAGGTTCTTCCTTTGACTGCATGCACCACTTGTACACATGGGAATAATATACAATTGATACTACATTGCCTTGTGTTGTAGCAAGTACAACCACCCTCTAAAAGTTTTCCTTAGCTTCGTTTTGGAGCCTCCCTACCAACCATCCTTAGCAGCATGTCTTGCTCTATCAAGTACATAAGCTTCAACTAAGTTTGAGTGGTTTGCCAGCTTGTGCATGTCAATTTGCTTGTCTCCCATCATAGGTTTCCATTCCAAACTTACGTAATTTTCTAACTGAGATGTTCACTCAGAAAATTGCACAATTCTAGAGGGGAACCAGCCTTCCCTCCAAAAATTATGCAATCATGTTGGGCTCTAGAATTGCGAAATCCAACCAGGCAACCCTCCCTCAGAAAATTGTGCAATACATCCCAACACTAGGCTTCAACCCAGAAATTGCACAATTTTGGGAGGCGGTGACCTACTCAGCCCAGAAACTACGCACATCCCTTTCCTAGGCTTGTAGATTGTTGCATGTGCCTTTAGGTTGATCAGTTCCCACCGGCATTGAGCAATTTTGTTTTTCATGCATGCACTGCTTTTCCCGAAATAGAAAAAGGCAACATGCAAAAGGCATCCCTAAATTTTATGGATCTATTTTTAGTAGCTAGAGGTTACATGCAAATATCGTTTTAAAAACTTCCCTCCAAGTGTCTCTCTTTCCTAGATTTGTGGCATGCGCATCATAACCTCGATCTTATCAAAACTCATTTGTTGGACGTTGCAGAGCTCATTCTCACATCAATCTTGTAGCTCTGACATCCCACATTGCATATAGGAGTCTTCGGCACATTCAACTCAGCTTTTTCAAGGTAAGTCTTATTTTCATGTCTTGTGTTACGTTTCTATCACTTTTTGTTTTTTTTTGTGTGTAAGTGTTGTCTACTTGATTTCAATGAACATTTGTTTTTGTTTTGATGCATGTTAGCTTGTAGAAGCATTGTTTTAGTTTTTTTATTGCATCTCACTTTTGTCGCATGCATGACACGATTTCTACACTCACGGTCATCGTTGCGGTGACTCGCTTCATACACATGCTTGTTTTCCTATTTTTTGAATCCTGCACTCATTGTTTGCATGCATGATCATTCACTCTTGTTTACACTCAATCTTGTTCTGAATTCCAACCTTCTCATTTTTTCAGTCGCCTGTCGGTAGGTCTGGGCTGCCTTGGCCTGGACCTTGCCTTGCCCAGCTAGTAATGCACATTTCTTAGAATGAAGGCTCTACATTCCTCCCAGAAAATGTGAAAATTTGGCTAGCAGTAGCCTCCAGGTTTGCATTGCACAATTTTAGGAGGTAGTGCCTTGTTGGCCCTACAAATTGTGAAATGCAGTTTGCTAGTTTGCATGTCACTTCTGATTGAAATTGCGCATTACACAGTTTCAACCCTCACCAAGCTAGGATGGACTATGCATTGTGTAGTTCCAGTAGTCAGTCAGCCTCCTGACAGCCCAGACTGTGCCTTGCGTAGTTTTGGCAATCGGTCTCCTAGCCTCCCGTTGGAAATTGCACAAACTTCACAATCAGCCATACAGGTATGTTGCAAGTCAATCCTCAAGTTTGTTTTGGTTTTCAACTAACGGATTACTTTCCATGAGTGTTTCTATGTCTCCAAGTACCACAAGTGTTTGTCTGCCTCTCAGTAGAACAGGTACAATGGCCTCCTAGGGATCAGGGTCAAAGGACACCATTGAGAGCGCAAATGGAGATGCAGTTGAGCAAGTGTCAAGTTGAAATGGTCGTGGTATTGCAGAGAGAAGAACAATTAGCAGCAACAGAGGGTAGCAAACACGCGGGTGACAAAGGCAAGAGGAAGGTTTTTGATAGCGCAAAGCTACAAGTTCAAAGAAGATACACTTGTGATGAAAGAATCTTTGGAGATTGAGGCTAAGAGGTGACATCGTGACAAGAGGATCACATAAAGGCAAAGAGACAAATAAAGGATGGAGGAAATAGAGAAGGAGTTGCAGGAGTTGAAGCGGCAACTCAAGGAAGAACAAGACTTGTGCAAAACAGAAAAGGAAGTGCAACAGGAACAGATAAAGCAAGAGCTGCAACATGTACAGACTGACAAAACTACGCCATATAGGTTATAAACCCATCCCATCAGCTAGCACAAAGTAGAAAAGGTGAGAGGTGCTGACGATCACATGTACGGGTGTTCAATAGCATGGATGTCATTGTACACACGCATGTAACCCCACCCATTGGCACACTCATCGAGGCGAAGACAAGAACCAAGTTTGACTAGAGCTGGACATGTACTTCAATGAGTTGATGTGCATAGCCACCAACACACACTTGGAGATGAGCACAGACATTATGCACCAATATGTTACTGGTCCAGCTGCACTAAAGACTATGATGTGCATGTTATCAGATGAGTTGGATAGAGGTTCCAAATCAGTGTACTCGCATGCAATGGTCACAAGAGTTCACTTTCAACAGGGTGTCACCATTGAGCACGCGGACACCACCACAAACTACCAAGCTTGGCATTAGTTCGCCACCGTTGATCATCGAGAGGATGTTGAAGATTTGGTCTTCCCACCGCCAGTTGAGTCTTAGTAATAGCTTGAATGGCTTTCTCAAGCCTATTTTGTCTCACATGGGTACATGTGCATATTTTAATGTAACATCTTGCAAAAGTGAAAGAACAAGTGTCGATAGTAGAATGTAACAGTCACGTAGTAGTTGAAGAGTGATGAGGGTAGGTGAAGAGTCATAAAGGAGAATGTAAAGGTTCACCCCACCCTTTGCTATTTATAGAACCTCATAACTCATTGTATGGGATTTTGGGAGCTAAGCTTCCTATAGGTGTATCTTATAGAAATCTTGGAGTGTATTGTAATGAGCCTTGGCTTCTCCATAGTATAGAGCTAGCATATCTCTTTGGAGGAGGAGGCAATAGCGACTATAACGTTCCACTATCGGAACTAGTGGTTAGTCATGGTTGCATTGTATGATTGGATAATTCACTCTTAATATAACAAAGCCAACACATTTCATGCATATGTTGTTATTGTATTTCAACTATCTTGGTTACTCTAATGATATATGTTGTTGTTTTCTTCTGCATGTAGGTATGGACTCTTTCTATATATGTATATATGAGCCTTACTGAGATGTGTTGTTGGTGTAGCCATCAATTTGGATCATTGGTTTCTCTACCTACCAGCTTGTGATGTATCTCCGCTCGTGTGTTCCCTTTCAAGCTATGTGTTTCCACAGGTTTTTAAGGGGTGCACTCATTCCCCTTTATGTGTGTTAGAACCCTCATGCACCTTCCTTGGCTTGCTGCATTGGTCACACCCTTTCTACCAACAAGGACTTCCTTCTTGCCTCTGCGTACAAATGTGATCGAGGCAATAACGTATGATCCACTGTTGGGACTCCTACACTAAATGGTCTAAGGTCTAGTTGGGACTTCTTGCCGAGGAGATCCCCTGACATGTTGGTGGGTCGAGCATTGTTAACTTTTCTAGCGCTAGAAGGAGGGCCAGATGACAAGTTGAGCCCTTACATCCTGTTTTGAATCTTCGCATATCCATCATGGATACTCTTAGATTCATCTCTCTGTGATGTTTGTCTTATGCTAAATATCTCAACAACACGAAGGAATTTTTTGATCTATTGTCAGAATTCACTTATGATGGTGAAAGTGAAGTGGCTTGGCCTAAGTACTTACTTGAATTCTATGCATTTATTGATGATGCAGATGACTTCTCTAATGAAGAGGCCAACTTGTTGCTTTCACACACACTTCATGAATCCCCACAACAATGGTGCAACAACCTACCACCCGATAGCGTGCACTCACTTGACCAGTTCTGTGATCTCATTGAATCTACTTTTCATCATTTTTATCTGGAACCACTTGACAAAAAACTGTTAATACAACAGAAGACTCCGCAAGAATCACCTATGGATTTTTGGCATCGTTTCCATGTATTGTAGTTTGAAGCTTTGAAAAGCTAGATGAAGTTTCAATATATTTGGGATAGATTCAAATATTTTCTTAACAAATCAGTCAACTCCAAGATGAAGTTGAAGTTAAAACCCCACTGAGCATACTTCAGTGATGGAGTTGCACAATCACAGATAGACATAGTCATTGTCACAAGTGATTGTCTGCCTTCCCCTCACCAAATAGCTCCACCACCACAGAGTGATGTGAGAGAACTTGCATGCATGTTTGTTCAACTATCATATCCTCCCAACATAACTTCTCCCAATTTTTGAGCAGATTTGGTTGCGAAGCCTATGGGTTGTCACATGCATTTGTTACCACAACCTCCATCTTTGTGTTCTGATGATCCTCCAGATTGCACTGTCTTGTGTTCTTTTGTTCCAGACTCTACACATGTTGTGAACAAGGATCAAGCCATTGACGGAGTTGGTGTTGCACAACCAACCTATGTTGTCATTTATGATGAGTATGACTGGGAACCTGAACATCAAACCGTGGTTAAGGACGATCTCCTTCTATCCATGCCTCCTCCACTTTTTCCTGACATCTTCAATGATTCTTCTATCTCTGATTTTCCTTGTGTAAATCCACCAACAAATGCACCCACTGTTGATCATTTTCAGAACACACTGGATGTCAGCCCATCATTCGTCCACAAAGAGGATAAATTCTTCATTGAAAATCCACTTGATTCTTCATCTGTTTTTCCCGAAAATGTAGAGGGTGAACATTGTTTGATTTGTCTAATCATGAGGATGCCGACAAAATCATTGATTTTTTTTATAGTTGTCGTGATCTATTTACTCTCATATTCGATCACGATGTTGATTCTATCGCTATTGATTTTTCAAGGCCACCTGTTTATGATGATCTATCTGTCAACAAAGTCGAAACCCCGTAGGTTGTAGAGGCACTTCAACCCGAGTTGATGGTGATGTTAGGCCCTCGCTATCCCGAGGTTGGTTTCCCTTCTGGTCAGGAAATTGTTGAAACACCTGAGGCTCCTCATCACTCATCTGTATGCATTGAAGATCAATCCCACACATATTTTGCTTCCTCCACTCGAACTACATGATCCCATCGCTCATGCATTAGAATAATCTTACACAACAAGCACACGTGTGGGACGCAAGTTGTCTTTGTTTCTCTCATTTTCTTGAATGTCATAGTTAATAAAATGCGTATGTTCAACATATGCACACAAGGTCACATAACACCATGGTAAGTCCACGGATTACATGTCATGCGCTTACATTCATTTCTATTCTATGGACGCATTTAAACTCGGAGTGTGTTTTTGTTCATTGCTATATCTTTCATGTTTGTCAGTTCGCGCAACCACGTTGTTCGTGAACCATGCCTTCACCAACATGGGTTGACCAATGCACCAGTGGTTGCATTGGAAATATCACTTCACATGATCAGGCCCATGCACAATTAGCTTAGGAGTAGGAGTAGTGTTTTCTTCTTCTCTTGTTTTCTTCTTGCCTTGTGTTTATGTTTGATTGCTTGCTTGTTTGCTTTCTCGCTTTGCATTCACATTTGCTTCTGCTCGTCACTCTTCTAGTTGTTTGTTTCCTTGTTTATGATTACAAGTTAGTTTCACATGAAACCGTGAATGACACTTGAAACAAGCGAGGCTAAAGTACAAGAGGACTTGTGCAATTATCAATATTTGGTTATATGTCATCCTGTCTCCATATGTAGAACTTGCTATCTTCATTCCATGATATGCCAATCAAAAATACATGTTGTTCGAAGTGAACCTTGATGAAAACACAATGCTTACATGCTAACTAGTATCACCTACTCTAGTCGGTTGTTTTGGGTTAACCCTTGTCAGTTCAGTCAAGTAGAGTAAGGTGAGGGGGAAAACCTTAACAAGTATGCCAGAGGTATACACAAAATACTTCTATGAAGGAACAACCTCTTCTACTCTCAATAAGTCGGGATCCCTCTTCCACCTCTGAAATGAATAACTATTATGCACAGTTATGAAAATGAAAATGAAAAAATAAAAATGTTAAAAAAATTGAAAAATTAAAAATGAATAAGGTGAAATAAGAGAAAGGCTTCCTACACAAAGAGGTGATGCAAGTAACTTCGTCGGGGTATTGACTAGGCTCGCTGGTAGCAGAGCGATGCTTGTGTTCCTACGTGACTCTTTCGAGGTACTGTCGAGGCCTACTAGCAGCGGAGCAACACTAGAGATGAAACTTAAAGTCTGACTATCATATTGCTTGTGTACCAATATACCCCTCATCCCAATCGAAACAACTGTGTTGACTTGGCTTGGAATGTGTGTTGACCAACCAAGAGCATGGCAGATGCTACATCTTTCAATCAAGCTAGTGCAGGAGTCAAGATGATCAGAGAACTGAAAAATAATTCCGGAGGTGTTAGACTTGCTTTTCACGAAACAAGTTTCATGCAGAGAGTTGGAGTTCTACTAGTGTGTCGCCAAGTGTTGTAGCGGCTACAAACACCCGTCCAAAATTTTTAATTAGCTTCGTTTTGGAGCCTCCCTACCAACCATCCTTAGTAGCATGTCTTTCACTATCAAGTACATAAGCTTCAACTGAGTTTCAATGGCTTGCTAGCGTGTGCATGTCAACTTGCTTGTCTCCTATCACAAACTTCCATTCGGGACTTAGGTATTTTTTTGGTTGATATGTTCACTCAGAAAATTGTGCAATTTTGGAGGGGAATTAGCGTTCACTCTAGAAATTTCACAATCCTATTGGGCTCTAGAATTGTGCAATCCAGCAAAGCAGTCCTCCCTCATAAAATTGTGCAATCCATCCCAACACTGGAATTCAACCCAGAAATTGTGCAATTTTGGGAGGTAGTGACCTGCTGACCCCAGAAATTGCACAATGCCTGAGGGGCAGCCAGCCCTGCTCATCCTAGAAACTACGCAAATCCCTTTCCCAGGCTTACATACTACTGCATGTGCCTTTAGGTTGACCGATTCCCTCCGGGGCTGAGCAATCCTGATTTGCATGCATCCGTTGATTTTTCCTGAAATAGCAAAAGGCATCCCTAAATTTTAGGGATATATTTTTAGCAGCTAGAGGTTACATGCAAAGATAATTTTAGAAACTTCCCTCCAAGTGTCAATTTTTCCTAGATTTGTGGCATGGGCATCATAACCTCGATCTTATCAAAACTCATTTGTCGGACGCTACAAAGCTCATTCCTCACATCAATCTTGTAGCTTTGACATCCCAAATCGCATCTAGGAGTCTTCGGCACATTCAACTCAGTTTTTTTATGGTAAGTCTACTTTTCATGTCTTGTTTTGTGTTTCTGTTGCTTTTTGTATTTCGCTTTGTGTAAGTGTTGTCTGCTTGATTTCAATGAATGCTTTTTGTCGTTTTGATGCATGTTATCTTATAGAAGCATTGTTTCAATTTTTTATTGTATCTCACCGTTGTCGCATGAATGACACTGTTTCTGCACTCACGGTCGTTGCTACAGCGACTCGCTTCACACATATGCTTTTTTTCCTGTTTTTTGAATCCTGCCCTCACTGTTTGCATGCATGATCATTCACTCTTGTTTACACTTGGCCTTGCCATGCATTCCAACCTTCTCATGTTTTTAGTTGCTTGTCAGCGGTTCTGGGTTGCCTTAGCCCAGACCTTGCCTTGCCCGACCAGCAATGCACATTTCTGAGAATGAAGGCTCTATCTTCCTCCCAAAAAATGTGCAAATCTGGCAAGAACTGACCTCCAACCTTGCATTTTGCAATTATGGGAGGCACTGCCTTGTTGGCCCCAGAAATTGCGCAATGCATTTTGCTGGTTTGCATGTCACTACTCACTGAAATTGCACATTTTGTAGTTTCAGTCCTCAGTAGGCTAGGCTACACTATGCATTGTGCAGTTCCAATAGTTAGTCAGCCTCATGACATCCCGGACTATGCATTGCGTAGTTTTGGCATTCAGTCTCCCAGCCTCCCAGTGAAAATTGTGCAAACTTCACAATCAGTCATACAAGTATGTTGCAAGTTAGTCCTCAAGTTTGTTTTGGTTTTCAGCTAATGGTCTACTTGCCATGAGTGTTTCTATGTCTCTAGGTATCATAGGTGTTCGTCTGCCTCTCAATAGCATGGGTACAATGGCCTCCTAGTGAGCAGGGTCAAAGGACACCATTGAGAGTGAAACTAGAGATGCAATTGAGTGAATGTCTATGAGCTTTCCTATCTATGAAGACACCAAGTTCTTCATAGACAAGGATATCAAGATGAAATGGTTGTGGCATCACAGAGAGTAGCACCATCAGCAGTAGCAGAGGGTAGAAGACCTACGCGCAACAAAGGTAAGAGGAAGGTTGTTCACAGTGCGAAGGCGAAGCAAAGATGCAATTTCAAAGCAGATCCACTTGTGATGAAAGCAGCTTTGGAGATTGAGGCTAAGAGGTGACAGAGCGACAAGAGGATCGCGTAAAGACAAAGAGACAAAAAAAGGATGGAGGAAACAGAGAAGGAGTTGTAGGAGCTGAAGTGACAACTCAGGGAAGAACAGGAGTTATGCAAAACAAAGAAGGAAGCGCAACAGGAATAGATCCAGCAGGAGGCGCAACATACATAGACTAATGAAACTACATCGTACATGCTATATACCCATCCCAACAGCTGGAACAAACTGGACAGGGTGAGCGGTGTTGATGATCACATGCACGGGTCTTCAGTAGCATGGATGTCATTGTGCGCATGCATGCGATCCCACCCATTGTCACACTCACCGAGGAAAAGACAAGAACCAGGTATAACTTGAGTTGATGCAAATAGCCACCAACACACACTTGGAGATCAGCGCAGACACTATACATCTGTGTGTTGCTGGTCTGACTGCACTCAAGACTATGATGTGCATGTTATCAGACGAGTTGGATAAAGGTGCCAAATCAGTGTACCTAATGCAACGGAGGCAAGAGTTCGCTTTCAGCAGGATGTCACCATTGAGCACATAGACACCACCATGAACTACCAAGCTTAGCATCAGTTCGCCACTGTCAATCATCATGAGGATGTCGAAGAGTTGGTCTTCACATAGTTGTCTAAGTCTTAGTAATAGCTTGCATGGCTTACTCAAGCCTATTTTGTCTCACATGGGTACATGTGCAGATTGTAATGTAACATCTTGTAAAAGTGAAAGAACAAGTGTCAATAGTAGAATGTAACAATCATGTAGTAGTTGAAGAGTGATGAGGGTAGGTGAAGAGTCATAAAGGGGAATGTCAAGGGTCACGCCACCCTTTACTATTTATAGAACCTCATAACTCAGTGTACGGGCTTTTGGGAGCCAAGCTTCCTATAAGTCTACCTTAGAGAAAGCTTGGAGTGTATTGTAATGAACCTTGGCTTCTCCATAGTGCAGAGCTAGTATATCTCTTTGGAGGAGCAGGCGGCAGTGACTGTAACATTCCACTGTCAGAACTAGTGGTTGGTCATAGTTGCATTGTATGATTGGATCTTTCACTCAATATAATAGAGCCAACACGTTTCATGCATATGTTGTTATTTTATTTTAGCTATCTTGGTTACTCTAATGATATATGTAGTTCTTTTCTTACACATGTATATATGGACTCTTTCTATATATGTATGTATGAATCTTACTGAGATGTGTTGTTGGTTTAACCATCACTTTGGATCATTGGTTTCCTTGCCTTCCAACTTGTGATGTATCTTTTCTCGTTTGTTCCCTTTCAAGCTGTGTGTTTCCAAAGGTTTCTAAGGGGTGCACTCATTCCCCTTTTTGTGTGTTAGAACCCTCATGCACCTTCCTTGGATTGTTACGTTGGTCACACCCTTGCTACCAACACGAACATCCTGCTTGCCTCTGCGTGCAACCATGGTTAAGACGATATCGTACGACCCACTGCTGGGACTCCTACTCCAAACGATCTGAGGTCTATTTGGGACTTCTTACTAAGAACATCCCCTGAAATGTTGGCATGTCCAACACTGTCAACAACTTGGAATCTCCATCTCAACTTGGTAACTCGAATTGTCTACATGAATGAGTTAATATAGGTTGATTGATCAGTTATCTGGATGATCATTGAGTGTGGTTGAAGTTCCACTTCCACAACTTGACCTTCCTCTAGTTCCTCCAATAGTTAGCACTAAATTAAATTGCTACAACTAAAATTTACTCAACCTAGGTTCCTAAAATTTAGGAACCACTACACACAACTCAACTTCATGCCCCTAACTCAAATTAACTAAGCTAGACTCCTATTCTTTAGGAATCAACTCAAGTAAACTGAACTTCAACTTATTAACTCAAATTAAGTGTTCTTAACTAAGTGACAAGAGCCATGTCACCTGAGTTAACTCCTCCAAGTTGTATGCTAATATGGAATTTCGAATTTCCTCAATTTGATTAAGACAAAAGACAAATTGAGACTTTCTTGTTGCGATTTCAATACTCCCTCTCAGCAAGAAAGGGATTATCAACCACCCCTATCATGCACCTGTGGAATGTATTGCATGCAACAACTCTCACTGTGTTTGTTGTTGCTGCAACACTTGCAACTGAGAAGCATCCAAAAAAAACATTGAATCAACTGTCTATGCAACTGTCTATTGGGAAAATTGTGTTACTGTAGACTCTGCTACTGAGCCTCCTATTCTACTGTCAACACTCCTTTTCACTCCTTAGGATCTGACTGACATTGATCCTCCTACTACTGAATTCTGTGGGCCCCTGTATCAAGGTAATGATCCATGAGGATATTGCCTCAATGGACCCTACCCAAATTTTTACAACTCTTAGACTAGGGCTTCACATCGCCCCACCTCACACCTGGAGGTATGGTTGCATATGCTCCCTCTACCCACTTTGCTCGAACTGTCCCCTTACTTGAGGTCTTTACTTTAATGGATGTCTCCACACTTCCTCCTCTCTTCCTCTCCATTTGTGGTTTCTCCCCAAATTCCTGAGGCTACTTCTAAGGCTCCATTTTGAGATGTCTATCATGCTCCTTCTCGACCACCATATCTCTAATCTCTACCTTGCTCCTCAATAATGTGCATGCATCTTCTACCTTAAGTGCATACAGGCTCTTGACCCAAACCCCAATCTGCCTCACCTGTCCTGTGGTTGTGTGTCTCAAGAATTCCTTTCCTTTGTTAAAGGTCACATCATAACCACGATCTTCCAAAACTGATGCTGAGTTGAGATTTTTCATTAGGCCTGGAATGAACATGACATTCTTGAGTTGAAGAGGGGATCCTGACTCCCTTTGAAAGGTGACTATAACAATCCTGATTGCACTATACATTATGTCATCCCCAAACTCAATATTCATCTAGATATCTTTCTCGTCCAAGTCACTGAAAAATTCTCTATTCCCCGTGATGTGGAACAAGGCACCATTTTTCAAGTACCACACACTCCCCATCATTGTTCTTGCCATGCATGTAATGAGAGTAAAGTCAATCTCGAACTGTGAAACCAAAGATTCACATGTTGCTACTATTTTAGGCTCCTTCTTGCTTGCCTTCTTGTGTGGACACTTCGTCGCATAGTGCCTGAATTCATGACTATTGAAACACTTGATTTTGGAAAAGTCTCTCTTCTTTCCCCCTTTCCTAGAATCATCCTCACCTTGGGACTTCATTCCCTTGGCCTTCATTCCTTTGCTGAATAATGCAAAGTCCTCTTCATCTTCTTTGGATGAGGTCCCATCTCGGTATTATGCCTTATTTCCTCTTATACCAAGTAAGGCCATAAGCACTCCCAATTTTGTAGTTTCTCTTTCCCATTCATCAAATCTTGGTAGCTGTGCCATCTCTTAGGAAGGCCTAGAAGGGCTAGGCTTACCAAATAATCCTCTGCTACAGTAACACCAACTTGATCAAGGTCATAATGCCATTGTGTGAACCTGCTCAGGTACTACAGAATGGTCTTGTTCCTCTGCATCTTAATGTTTTGAAGTTTTTCCTTGAGTGCCAACTTCTTATGGTCACTACTATTCTGGAACAAATTTGTCAATTCTTGCCATATTGCATATAAAGTCTCTTTCCTGTGGATATTTGAGACAATATCATCTTGTACTCCCTCCAGTATGATTCTCCTCACCTTTGCTACACACGTCTTCCATTTTTCTAGATCCTTAGCATCAAATGTTGTTGGTTTTAGAATATCATTATCAATGAATTCCTTCAATCCATTATCTTCGGGCACTGCCTCCATGCAATCCTTCCAAGCAACATTATTCGAACTTCCCTTAAGGGAATAATTGAGACTTAGTCCATAGAAAGCCACCCTTCTAGCTCTGAAGAATTGATCCTGCAAATTTGATCCTCCTGTAATAACAACTTTGAAATCTCTGCTCTACAATGAATCATGTTCCGATACCATGTAAAAATTAATGTGTAGATTCAAAATTTCTCATGAAATTTACTAAATCACAAGACTTGAATCTACTCTACTGATATGCGAAAGCTAATTCACCATATAGAACACAAATGTTAAAATTGGAAACCAGGGAAAAACTTCATGTGGTTCATCTTATTCATGGCTAATAATATTTTTATTAGATTCCTCTCTTCGAGAGGTGTAGGATTGATATAAAGATCATCCGATTCCAATAAGTATTCATGGAGATATGAATTTATTTTGATTATGGAATTATTATCAAGCCGACCTACAACTCATGTAGGCTCAGAAGCCCAATAGTCACATCTATTCAAACACCAACGTCGTGTATAAATATAAGAGGAATTTTCCTCATTTGCACTCACTCTTCTCATCACATCTCTCTCTCTCCACTACGCAGAAATGAGTCTCTTCTCTATTGCGCAGAAATGGGTCTCTCTCTCACACATGTGAAGCTGGAAGCTGTTGAACCTGAAGCTGCAACTGCAGATCCAAATATTGACCTGCATGGCCTAGAATATCTCCTATTTGGAAATGCGTTGAAGGTTCATTTTAACCTCCTCTGAATGCCACAACTTTTGGTGGTGGAATGAAGTCAATCTGATGAACGGTTTGCAAGATATCGACTACCCTAGTTTGAAGCCAGAAACTACTGAAACGGACGCTGCAACTGTAGAAGTAAAGATTGACCTACGTGGCCTAGAAGATCTCCTCATCTGAACTACGTTGTAGGTTCATCTGAACCTCCTTTGGAAGCCGCAACTTTTGGTGGTGGAATGAAGTCAATCCGACAGTCAGTTTGTGAGATATCGTATGCCCTAGTTTGATAATGAAGCCGCTAATGCTGATGTTGCTGATCTAGGATTTGCTACTACTGATATGAACCAGATTTATTGTATTATTTCTCTCTGCTGAATTATTGAAGATAAAAGAAGATTTGATCAAATGGTTTCCCCACACATTGTGGGGTTTGTCCCTAGCTAGCCGCCACATCTTGTGTCTCTTGTCTTGGCTTGTTTTCTGTCGATCATTTAATGTTCTATCTGCACTTTAATTTATGTACATGTGATTGCTAATCTGTGGAATATAATAAGAAAACGAAGTAAACTGTTATAAGCATAGAACATACCATAACCTAACATGGTATCAAAGCTAAGGTGAAGACAAAGCCTAAGCAAGAGCAAGAGCAATCACCGAAGAGAAGATTGGCAAGGCTATCCTAAAAGAACGATGGGGTCCTCAACACTCTTTCCTGCCAAAGACAAGCTCCATGAGAAAGTTGACTATCACGGATGGAAGATGTCTATCGATCTAACCCTAGAAGATCAGGGAGTGTTGGAACATGTAAGAGGCAATATTATTGAGCCTCCATCAAATGCATTTGTTGCTGTCTGGAACAAATGGAAAAATAGAGAAATCAAAACAAGAAGATCATCCCAGACTCTATCGACAAGCACTTGGTGGCCTACATCTCTGAACTAGACACTTCCAAGGAAGTCTACGATAGACTAGTGAGTTTATTTAAAGTAAATGATTCAAATCAAGTTTTGTTTCTTAGAAATAAGCTAAAGGAAATTAAGAAGGGTAAAGATGAGAGTATACAAGCATACTTCTTAAGGATCACCGAAATAAGGAAAGATCTCCTATTTATTGGGGAGGCTATCACTGACAGGGGAATGGCACTCACAACTCTTGGAGGATTACCATCCGAATGGTATGTGTTTAGGACTACTCTTCTGAACAATAATGTAATTCCTAGTTTCAAGGAATTAATGGTTAGATGCATTCAAGAAGAAACAAGGGTAGAAGAGTAAGAAATGCCCATGCCTAAAGGTCCTCTAGCTGCTTTTTCTTCTCATGCTAAGAGAAGAAATAATTCTGGGTCTAAATCAAAAGGAAAGGCTAGATCTAAGGGTGGAAGAAAAGGACGATGTTTCATTTTCAATAAAGCAGGTCACTATGCAAGGGAATGCCCTGATGGAAAGGACTCTCACCGTGACAATGATCAAAATCCCTCTCATGGTAATCGAAGGGATGGAAAATTCAAGAACAAAGGTAAGAGGAGAGCTGGGAATCGAGGAAGAGGACAACCATTCAAGAAGGATAGAAAGTCCAGGATCTATTAAATGCACCTGACCTCAAAAAGAACCTAGTGTCCATCTCGGCAATGGAAGACAAGGGCTAAAAGGTAACCTTTAGCAATGGCAAGGTACGTATATCGAAAAATAATGTTAAAGATGCCTTTACTCTTGGGTCATTATATCAGGTCGATGGAAGTCCGCTAGGTGTCATGTCTTATGACACATCTCTTCAGTCCGAACATTGGCATCGGAGGTTTGCCCCCCTTCATTATAAAGCTATACTCAGTGTAAAACAAATGGTGACAGGGATGCCCGAATTCCAAGTAGAGAAAGAAGGTGTATGTCCGGGATGTGTCGAAGGAAAGCTCAAAATGGGACCATTCCCCTCAAGCCAAAGCAAGACCTCTGATATATTACAGTTGGTTCACTCAGGCATATCTAAGGCTGGCATTAAGAGGGAGACTACTACACCACATACTTCTTAGCAGAATGGGGTGGCGGGAAGGAAGAACCATATGATTGTGGAAGCTGTCCAGGCCATGCTACATGATGAGAGACTTCCAAAGTTTCTATGGGGTGAGATTACAAACACCGTCGTATATGCCCTCATCAAGCATTGGGTTCCAAGACTCCTGAAGAAAAGTTCACCGGTAAGAAATCTGATGTTTCTCATTTTTAGAATTTTTGGAAGCCCTGTATATTTTCATGTACTGAAAGAGAAAAGAAATAAATTGGGTGCATCTGGAAAGAAGGGAATTTTCGTGGGCTATGGTGAAAATACTAAAGGCTATAGAATTTATGTAGCCGGTCAAAGGGAAGTCGTAATTAGTCATGATGTCACCTTTGATGAAGATATGGCTCTCAGTAAGGAGAACAATCTTCCGAATTTGAGGAGCTCTCAAGAAGCCGACACCAGGGAACCGAAAGAAAAGGATGATGAATTAATGCCTGATGTAGAAGAACCCATGGATCTGATTGATCCTCCTCCACATGAACCTTCCTCTTCTAGGAAGAGGCCTTCATGGCTTAGGGGGCTACTTGATGATGCTGAAGGACATGCTGCACCCCGAGGAACCTTTCGTGAAAGTAAGAAACCTAATAGGTATCAGGGATACCTGACCATCATGAGCACGATCATACAAAATAATCCCTTCATCATTCTCAGATGCCATCAAGCATCAAGTATGAAAGGATGCTATGACCAAAGAATATGAGTCTATCATGAAGAATGATGTCATGGAAGTAGTTCCCAAACCCCAGGACAAGGCAGTTGTTATTTCCAAATGGTTTTACAAGATAAAGCATGCAGCAGATGGAAGTACGGAAAAGTATAAGGATCGTTTTGTTGCTCATGGTTTCTCCCAGAAGGAAGGTATAGAATATGATGCAATATTTGCACCTGTTGCCAGATATATGACCATCTGCTCGATCATAGCCCTTGTCACTTCACAAGGATGAAACCTACATCAGATGGATGTCAAGATTGTGTTCTTACACGGCTCGATCAAAGAAGAGGTCTACGTGGAGCAACCGGAAGGATTTGATTGAAAATAACATGTATGCAGGTTGATGAAGGCTCTTTATGGGTTGAAGCAAGCACCCCAAGCATGGTATGAGAGGATCGATAGCTACTTGATGAAGCTGGGATTCACTAGGAGTGAAGTCGATCCTAATCTTTACTTTAAGGTTGAAGATGACAAGCCTCTCATACTGGTGTTGTATGTGGACGACCTCTTTCTAACAGGTGCAAACCCTCTCATTCACAAATGTAAGAGGGAGTTGGCTTCTGAATTTGAAATGAAGGACCAAGGACTTGAAGTGTGGCAGAAGCCAAGGGAAATTTTCCTACCTCAAGGAAAATATGTGGTAAAGATATTGGAAAGACTCGGTATGATGGACTGCAAGCCTGTGATTACCCTGAGGATCTTAACTTTTAGAAGTTATATGGTAGTAATGTCGGACCAGATTTGGGAAACGCCTCTGAGTTTCATAAACTCATTCGCGTTGATGTTCTTGGTGAACCTCCATCCGAACATATGTTTTGCAGTTAGCATTGTGAGCTCATATTTGGTTGATCCTCACTAGATTAATGCCAAGAATCTTCTGAGATATCTTCGTGGCACAATGGGTTAAGATACACTGTCAAAGATGTGAGGCCAGTTGGATATGCTGATGTTGATTGGGCAGGTAGTGTGGTGGACTGTAAGAGCACTTCTGGGTGTTGTTTCACCTTGGGATCTGCTTAGATATACTGGATGAGCAGGAAGCAAAATTCGGTGGCTTTGAGCACCACCAAAGTAGAATATATTGCTACTAGCATGACCGCGTGTGAGGCAGTTTGGTTTGGAAAGCTCTTCAGTGAGTTGTTTGGATTTACATTGGATACCACTGTGATTCTCTATAACAACCAGAGGTGGGATTTGATTATTTAGGAATCTCGTATTCGTCGATTGCTCCAGCAGATAGACATCATCTGGGATATGGTAAGTCGATGAGCAAGGAGGCTCCATCGCATTAAGATGATTTACAGGTCGATACACCTTGTCAAAGCCCCAAGGAAAGATCTAATTTGTGATTTTCCCAAACGACTTGGAGTCATCAAGAAACCCTTGTACAAGGGTCCTGCATGTTGCATACATTGAACTCTGGGAGCTCTGAGGGCTTGCAGTTATTATTGGAGCAACATACGACCACAGGGTGACTCACCCTCCCCTGGTGGTGCGCACTGGAACAAGATGATTCACTCTCTTGTGGGACAAGATGATTCGCTCTCTTGTGGAACAAGATGATTCGCTCTTTTGTGTAGCAGGATGATTAGTTCTCTTATGAGGCCTGGATTGATGTGTTCTCCATGGCGACTGTAGCAGGATTGATGTGTTCTCCTATGAGGCCTGGATTGATGTGTTCTCCATGGTGACTGTAATAGGATTGATGTGTTCTCCGATGAGGCCTGGATTGATGTGTTCTCCATGGCGATTGTAGCAGGATTGATGTATTCTCCTTTGAGGACAGGATTGATTAGTTCTCCTATCGAGGCATCCTACCCATGCAGTCTGGGACTCATGGGAAGTACCTCTCATCTGATCAATGAGCAGGGAAATGAAGTTAGGGACCATAGTAGTACCGATGGACGCATCATTGTATCTACTACCGTACTCCCTACGCTAGGATGACCTCCATTGATCTGGGATCAATGATACTGGTCTGGGACCAGTGGTAGGATTTGTACCATACTATGACGCTGACTTCGGGTCAGTTGAGACTGGTCTGGGACTAGTGGTACATACTCTGAGACTGACTTCATGTCAGTGCAGTACTGGTTTGGGATCAGTGAGAGTGGTACATACTATGACGCTGACTTTGAGTTGGTTGAGACTGGTATGGGACCAGTGGTACACTCTCTAAGACTGTGATACTGGTCTGGGACAAGTGGTAGGAGTGGTACTTACTATGAAGCTGACTTTGGGTCGGCTGAGACTGGTCTAGGACCAGTGGTACGCAATCTGAGACTGACTTTGAGTCAGTGGAGGATGATACTAGTCTAAGACCTGTGGAGTTGTACTCACTATGACGTTGACTTCGGGTTGGTTGAGACTGGTTTGGGACCAGTGGTACATACTCTGAGACTGACTTTGAGTCAGTATGATACATCCTCGATCATTTCTTCTTCTTCATAATTCAGACAAAAGCAGAGCAGAACAAAACAATGCAAGAGCAGAGCAGAACAAAGCAAAATAGTACCAATCAGTACAAGGCAGAACAAGACAAAGCAGAACAGGGATAATAGAGTAGAGTAGGGCAAGGGTCAGGCTGTACACGGCAGTGCATTTGATGGATGAATAGTAACGACCGATAGACAGATTGCAAATGAAGTTCTCCCTGGTTGAGAGGGAGTGTTAAAATTGGCAACCAGGGAAAAAATTCATGTGGGTCATCTTATTCATGGCTGATAATATTTTTATTAGATTCCTCTCATTGAGAGGTGTAGGATTGATATAAATATCATTCGATTATGATAAGTATTCATGGAGATATGAATTTATTTTGATTATGGAATTATTATCAAGCTGACCTACAATTCATGTAGGCTAAGAAGCCCAACAATCACATCTATTCAAACACCAACGTTGTGTATAAATATAAGAGGACTTTTCCTCATTTGCACTCACTCTTCTCATCACATCTCTCTCTCTCTCTACTATGCAAAAATGAGTCTCTTCTCTACTGTGCAGAAATGGGTCTCTCTCTCACACATGTGAAGCCGGAAGCTGTTGAACCTGAAGCTGCAACTGCAGATACAAATATTGACCTATGTTGCCTAGAAGATCTCCTCTTTGGAACTACGTTGTAGGTTCATCTGAACCTCCTCTGAAAGCCGCAACTTTTGGTGGTGGAATGAAGTCAATCCGATGAACGATTTGCAAGATATCGATTGCCCTAGTTTGAAGCCGGAAACTGCTGAAATTGAAGCTGCAACTGCAGAAGTAAAGATTGACCTGCGTGGCCTAGAATATCTCCTCATCTAAACTACGTTGTAGGTTCATCTAAACCTCCTCTAGAAGCCGCAACGTTTGGTGGTGGAATGAAGTCAGTCCAATGATCCGTTTGTGAGATATCGTCTACCCTAGTTTGATAATGAAGTCGCTAATGTTGATGCTGTTGATCTAGGGTTTGCTACTGCTTATATGAATAATATTTATTGTATTATTTCTCTCTACTGAATTATTGAAGATAAAAGAATATTTGATCAAAGGGTTTCCCCACACATTGTGGGGTTTGTCCCTGGCTAGTTGCCTCATCTCTTGTCTTGGCTTGTTTTCTATCGATCGTTTAATGTTCTATCTGCACTTTACTTTATGTACATGTGATTGCTAATCTGTGGAATATAATAAGAAAAAGAAGTAAACTGTTATAAGCATAGAACATACCATAACCTAACAACAAATCATAGACATGCAAAAGGAAACATCACACATGCACAAATATTTATCTAGGGGAAAGAAACTGCTCAAAACCCCTTACTATATGCATTGCATTAATCAAAGAATAGAGATGAAATACACATGCTTGCTCAAACCTAAGCACACCCTCTAAGTGTATAGTATATCCCTCTCCCTGGCTGACTGACTCTAGCTAAAACTTAGCTAATTTTCAAGCACTCTAAGCTCCTATTTCCTTATGTTGTTCCTTGAGGAATTAGGCCCCTATTAATTAAGAAATTCCCTCTATTGAATTGCGCAATTCCTCTAGGTCCTTCCTCTGACTGCATGCACCACCTGTACACATTGGAATAGTCTATAATTGATATTACACTACCTTTGAATCTCCATCTCAACTGGGTAACTCGAATTCTCTACATGCATGAGTTAATTTAGGCGGATTGAGCAATTATCTAGATGATCATTGAGTGTGGTTGAAATTCCACTTCCACAACTTGATCTTCCACTAGTTCCTCTAACAGTTAGAACTAGTTTAAGTGATTGTAAGTCAATTTCACTTAATTGAATTGCTACAACTAAAATTAACTCAACCTAGTCTCCTAAAATTTAGGAACCATTGCACACAACTGAACTTCATGCCCCTAAGTCGAATTAATTGAGCTAGACTCCTATTTTTTTTAGGATTCAACTCAACTTCAACTCATTAACTCTAGTTGAGTGTTATTAAATGAGTGACAAGAGCCATGTCACCTCAGTTGACTCCTCCATGTTGTCTGCTGATATGTAATTTCTAATTTCCTCAATTTGATTAAGGAAAAACTCAAAATTGAGACTCTCTTGTTGCATTTTCAACACATATAAATTCATAGATTTCTAACAAAAAATGGCAGCAAATCTGACATTAAACCCTCTGATCAACAACTACCATCATTAGATAAATTTTGAGGTCTAAAATGGGCCTCCTAAGGAATATTATAAAATAATAGTGGAAATAATAAAATAAGATTAGATTACATCATCAAATTATAGAGGAAAAAAGTAAAAAAACTACTTTTTCAACTCGTATTTTCAACTTATCTTCCTATGGTTTTACTCAAATTTAGAGCAGGAACACTCGTTGGATGCATAATTTAATTCCTCATCCAAGGAGCACTCATGTTGCATACTTTTTATGGACCATGCTACTCAAAAAATTAGAAATACATTAAAAAAAATGTGTTTGCAATAACATATTTCATGTATTTCTCATTTTCAGTATAGCAGGGTCCATCGAAAGTATGCAACAATGGCACTCCTTGGGTGAGGAATTAAGTTTTGCATCTAATGAGTGCTCCCAGTTGAAATTTGAGTAAAACCATAGGGAGATAAGTTGAGAATACGAGATGAACAATTAGTTTTATTATTTTATTATTTTTTAATCTTTTTACCTTTTTACTCCAAAAATGGTGAATCATCCTTCATGGTAGACATCATCATATTGAATCTTATTGGTTCTTACAAAGATACTTTTTGTTGTAAATTTTTGTTTCAAGGCCCATTTTTGACCTCAAAATTTCTCTAATGTACCAAGAGTATCATTCCTTTGTGAGTAGTGAGGTTTTTTCTTATCAAAAGCAACACTAGAACTAATGCCTCCCCAATTGCGTTAAGCACTGCCAACCATGGATTCCTCCCGAGTGATGACTTGAATGCTGAGAGAAATAACTTCCTCATGCAATTCATTCAAAGAGAGCTCCAAATTGTTAAGAACGCGGGGAAACTTGGCTTCTAATAGGAGTTGATATGACTGTCATTGCCTATTTTCCATGTCGTCCTACTGCTACTTGGTAACCTGCAATGCCTCAATCGAATCCACAAACAATTAAAGGAGAGACTGCCATTGTAGGGGAGATCCATTGAACCCATCTAGGTAGAGCACTAACAAGCCTAGCCAACACTCCAAAACCAATAAGGAAAGGTGTCCCATGTATTTTCAGGAGAGCCATATGCACCATTATATAATCAAAACTTAGACTTTTCCATGAGCGAGACTGAGGCAAATTTTCCATATCCAACCCAAATTCCTCAGAAGGATGACGAATAGAGTGATGATTGAAAGCACAGGACAACAAAATTAAATCCAACCCATTGCACAAACAAAGGAGCTCCATAGTCATAGTTATTTCTAGCCACTCCCACCAAATGTGACTGAAATGCATATGCCTCCTTGAGTTATGATGAAGTTTGAGTACGTGACACATGACGAGATGCATGGGACACTTGGCAGAAGCCTTGATCTGACACTGGGGAATTATAAGTTTCCATATCCCAATGCCAATAAGTCTTTTAACACAAGCTAGAGACCACGGTGAGCGGGAGGGAGATGACCCTTCCCCAAGTTAAAACAAATTTCCAAATATATCAAAATTAAACTTAAAGCCAGAACGCATAGAAACTCTTAACATGACTAAGGAATGACCGTGATTTTAATTATACCATGGGCTAACTCTATTCTGCCTTGACCTAGAGCAGAGCCTTCCATTGCCAAAGCATTTTCGATTGAATTTAAATGTATGTAAACATGAAAAAATTCCAATCACTCAAACTTAATTGTAATTAAGATAATCATTTAAGGAATGGGAGGAAGATCTAAGCATAACTTCTTCTTGGCCTTGATCACATGTTGAATAACAATCATTGAATCACTGAAAACCAATAGATTGAAAAATTTATTTGCCAGAGTTATTTCTAGACCTTCCCATAGAGCAAAAAACAAAGCATGATTGTTAGACACATGGCCAAGGCCCAAAGCAAATTGTGACACAATTTTCCACTCCCGCTCCTACCTCCCCCATAAATGAATAATTTTACTCCATATAAATGTTGAATATTTTTTCTCCAACATCACACTTAAGTATAATTCAAAACATAATTAAACGCAAAATATCAAGCTCTAATTCATGTTTGCCACCTCAATTAAAGAATCATTCACATATATATCATACAATCCCATCTAAAATTAATACTCATTTATAGTAAATGGAAACTCCCATTAAAAACTCATTGGCGAAGTCCATAATGATCTCATTCGAAGAAATGATATAGAAATCGCACTCATCGCTTTTAAGGAAGTAGTTTTTTTTGGTTACTTTTAAGTTGGAGAAGTCCATAATGATCTCATCCTAAGAAATGATATAGGAATCTCACTCATGGCTTTTAAGGAAGTACCATATTGTCTTATATTTATTTAAGAAAATTACATTTAAGGCCAAATTGAAGGAAAAGGCTTAAAAATGTGGTTATAAGAAAAAACTATTGAAAAGAGGGAGTGGGGAGTGGAAATTTGTATATTCTTAGTTTTTTTTTTTAAACCCAATGTGCACAAAACCAATGAGATATAAATATGAAGGGAGGGGAAAAACCTCCCAATTTTGGGGAGAGCGGATGAGTTTTTCTTAAATGGATAGCTAGCAAGTGAGACATGCTACTAAGTATAGGCACATATTTTATTTTTTGCATGAATAAAATACCAGTTACTTTGGTTCTATTGACCTTATTTTCCATGCAAACATTAATTTTTATGGCAAGAATCTATGGAAATATTGTTTATAACAAATTTGTTTAAAAAGTTAACATTATCATGTTATATGAATCTATATATACTTAATTCTTAGGATTATAATTTCTAAATAAAATGTTATTGTTAAAGGGGGTTTATTTGTAAGTTCGAAAATGTTAGGATATTTCGACACATAGGAAATAGTTAAGTATAACTTGGTCTAGTGTAGAGTTAGGTAAAGTGCATTTCTTTACTATGTACATTTGTAACTTACAATCCGACGGTCATGATATGTTCTAGACATGAAGTGATCTGACAGTTCATTCTCTCCTCAGTATTACCGACTTTTTATTCATGGCTTAGCACCCGATTGGTCCATGATCTCTATTTAAAGAGCATGGAGGGTCATTTGTAGGGTGACCATTCATGAGAGAAGCTTATGTAAATTTTCTTTCTTTTATTAATAAATTGTCTGAAGTGGTCGCGTTGGCTCAGGCCGTGGACTGTTTCCCTCTTTGAGGGTTTCAACCACGTCAAAAATACTAGTGTATTGATCTGTGATCTATTTATGAGCAGTGCCATTTCGTGTTCTATCTGAGAAACTTACCCTGCAAATTCCCACATGGTACCAAAGTTATTTGAGGGCCGCATCCATTGCTGATCCAAATCCGAAGCCAGTAGAACTGTATCCGACTGTCGTTTCCTAGATCTATTGTTTCTGACTACTTTCAGGCTGAGAGGACTTCTCTATTGTGTTAGGAGAATCTGTTCTAGTGAGGAACCCCTTTAGTTTCACGCGAAAAGGTTTCTGATAGCCCTAGCTACGTCATTTTTAAGATCTTGAGGTATATAGTCTTTATTTGCAGTTTTAGTTATTCATCTCTCTGTTTATTTCGGTTTATTTAGCTCTCCGTTTTTTGTTACCTAATCTAAACCTTTCATTTCTGCGTATGCTCTTTGCCTCGCGACTCTGTGCGATATGAGCCAATCAGAAACAAAAAGGAAGGATTTTTCTCATGTGTATGCTCTTTTCCACCGTGCCTTAGTGTGATCTTGGAAAATCAGAAACATTGAGGAAAATATTTAGTTTTTGGGGAAAGATAACTTCAAGCCATAAGGTTTTTTTTTTTGCATGTCTATGTTGGGTTGTGTGGTTTTTTGTTTTGTAGGAAAAAATAGTTTTTTCAAGTAAGCACGCACCCCAAAGCTTCGGTAACCAAAAAAAAAAACATTTTTTCTTTTCCAAAAATTACTAATTTTCTAAACTAGCTCACTTGGTCCAAAGTTACTTTATGAGAATGTTCAAGTCTTTCTTTTTGTTGAGTTACTTTTTCAAAAAACAAATGTAACTTATGTTTTAAAGTTACTTTATGTAAAAGTGTTCTCACCCATTATAAAAAGTGAGTCACTTATAATTCTAAAGTCTCTTTATCTTTTATTTATGTTACAATTTAGGGAGTAGCTCATAGAGTACCATTGTAAAAGTGACTTTCACTTATTTATAAAAGTGGGTCACATAAAATCTTTTTTTAAAGTGAACTAATTAGATTAAGTTTGGCAAGGGGAGAGATTTTTTTTAAATATAACATTATCATTCGCTTCTGTACATTCACGCACTTTATCAGCATCTTCAACATTGTTTCTTCAAAAAGCCATAACTTCTTCATCCAGAAGCCGTTTTTAGAGCCTTTTTTTTTATTGGCCTAATTTTTCAAGATCTTTCCATTGGAACACTTAGTTTCAACATCTATAGCTTCAGTTTCTATTAAAATAGAAATTCCATGCCAAGTTATTCTTGACAACACCAACTACTTCCAATGGTGGTCCTACACTGTGGATTTACGTAGAAGTAAAAGTTCTTACATAATAGCCTCAGGCCAAGAAACTAAACCTAAAGATGAACATAAGGTAGCCAAATGGGAAAATAGGAAAGATCATGCACGTGGGTTGATAGGAATGTCTATTTCTCCAGACCTTAGATTCCATATCGCAAAACTTGATACCCCTAATGAAGCAATGAAACAATTCACTAAAGTTTTTGGAATTAAAAATGAAATTAGAGCCCATCAACTCGAAAATTAGTTACTTACATTGAACCCAAATAATTTTTCTTCCATTGAAGATTTTTTGTTCAAGTTCAAGACCCTTAGACTTCTCTTGGAAGGTATTAAGGTTAAGAAAGAAGATGATAGCCTTATCTATTCCATTCTTACTAAGTTGGGACTAGCCTACTCTGTGTTTGTTTTCACCTTCCATTCAACCAGAGAAGCCTTCATTTCTCAAGGACAAGACTACAAGTCCCCCTCTTTTGATGCCTTTTGTGATTCTTTAATAAGAGAACAAGAAAAACTCTTACATCTTGGTCTTCTTAATATTGGAAACTCTTCTAAGAAAGCATTAGCCACCCAACATCAACCAAATTCAAAGAATCCTAAGAAGTAGTATCCTAAAAGGAATGGTCCTAAACCAAACAAGGGTCCTAAGCAATTTCAGTCTCAAAATGAAAAATAAATTCAACAAAATGATAAGGCAAATAAAAACAAAGGGAAGAATACTAATAGATATTACAACTTTTATAATCGAGATGGCCACTTAGAATCGAAATGCTTTAATAAGATGGAAGACTTGGAAGCAGCAATGAAGAAGCATAACATCCATCTGGAGCACTATTCAACTTCAACTTCATTTTCAGGAATAACACTTTTTGCATGTGGTTGTCAGGCATCTCGGTCTGGTTATGCACTAAATGTATCTTCTTCTTTTCATTCTCATGAGTGGCTCATTGATTCTGGAGCTTCTTATGACATGGCCAAAAAAAAAGCCATGTTTTCTTCTTTAACTAATTGTAACACCAAAAATATATATGTTGGTGATGATAGATCTCTTAGTGTTGTAGGGACTGGAACTGTTCATCTAAACAATGCTCAATTTAATCATGTATTATGTGTTCCAACCTTATCCCGCAACCTTCTATCTATATATCAGATAACTCATTTAGGTGAAGGTAAAACTGTTGAATTTTCACCTCAAGATGTTGTAATTAAGGACCTAAGAGATCCTAGACAAATTTTAGCTACTGGAATTGTTGACGATTTTACAAGGTTGTATAAGTTTAACAACTTTAGGTCATCAACTCTTCCCTCGATATTTGTTGCTCATAATGATGATGTCAGCAAACTTTGGCATGAATGATTTGGTCTCTTAAACTATCTCTCCCTTCAAAATCTATGTAAAGAAAATATGGTGACAGGTCTTCCTATAGTATCTTGAAGAGATGGTTTTTTTTCCTAATGTGTATTCAGAAAACATCAATGGGATAGTTTCGAAAAACGTGCCTCTTGGCACGCCTCAACCCCTTTACAGTTTGTGCATAGTGATTTGTGTGGTCCACTTCTAGTTGTTTCATTCTCTGGCTACAAGTATTTCTTAACTTTCATTGATGATTTCGTCAGATGCACTTGGGTATACTTCTTAAAACTCAGGAGTGAAGTATTTAACATTTTCTCGGCCTTTAAGGCCTTTGTTGAGAAACAATATGGACATCAAATTCTTAAGCTAAGATCTCATAATGGCGACGAATATGTTAACAACAAATTCATCAACTTTTTCACTGAGCATTGAATTCAAATGCAACATACTATTCCATATACTCCACAACAAAATGGTGTAGCTGAAAGGAAGAATCGCACCTTAAAGGAAATGGCTAATTATATGCTTCAATCTAAAGGACTTAGTCTTAATTCTTTGGCAGAAGGAATTAACTATGCAAATTATATAGTAAATCACACTCCTACTAAGGTTTTAAAGAATATCACTCTAGAAGAAGCATGGAGCTCAATTAAATTAGATGTAAGTCACTTTCATATATTTGGAAGTGAAGCATGGGCCCATACTCCAAATGAGAAACATAAAGCTTTAGAACCTAAGAGTGAAAAATTTATTTTGGTTAGATATTCTGAAGATGTCAAAGGATATATACTTATTCCACTTAAGTCCAAAAATGTTATCATTAGAAGAGACGTAAAGTTTGCTGAAAATATATCGGCCTATGAGCCTAGTTCGACAGATGTGCCACCTCTCTCTATCCCTTCTACTTCTGAAACTATTTCTTCTTCAGACGATGACAGCGAGGATGACAATCCTCCCCCACCTTCTCAGGATCCTCCTTCAGCTCCTCAACTTCCAAAATGGGTATGTGCTACTCGGGATGAAAACAGGTGCTCTTGCAAGTGATCCTACAGATCAGCGACGTACACGTTCTCAATTCGATAGAGCCTCTTCTTTACTAGATCAAGATTTAGCCAACTATGATCATGACACCTTTGCAGAAGCTTCAGGCCATCCAGATTGGTACACAACTATGAATGAAGAATGTCATTAATTATTGGCAAATGATACATGGGATGACCTTATCCTTACTGGTAGTGATCCCAACGTTATAAACCATGTGAAGTCCAACCTTAAAAAGTAGTTTGAAATGAAAGACTTAGGACACTTGCATTATTTTCTTGGTCTTCAAGTCTTGTGATTCAAGGAAGGTATTTCCCTTTCCCAGTCCAAGTATTCCTGTGATATTCTATGCCACTTTCACATGGAAGATTGTAAGCCAACCCGTTCTCCCTTTCAGTCTAGAGCCAAACTTTCAGTCACTTGTACTTCCCCTGTTGATGCCACCTTATACCGTCAGCTTGTATATGACCCATACTTGTCCTGACCTTTCCTTTGTTGTTTTCCTTATTATTCGGTTTATGCAAAATCCACATGAAAGTCATTGGAAAGTAGCTAAAAGAATACTTCGTTATGTTCGACGTACATTTCAATTTGGGATTCATTATAGTGCAGAAGCATCTCCTCTATTGGTTGGTTTCACTGATTTCGATTGGGATGGTGACCCTAATGATCAAAAGTCTACTGCAAGTTATGTCTTCACTCTTGGTTCTGGACCTATTACATGGGCTTGCAAGAAACAAAGTGTAATTTCTCTTTCTTCAGCAGAAGCAGAGTATCATGGCGTCGTAGAAGCTAGTAAGGAAGCCCCGTGGCTTTGTCAGATCCTGTCAGAGTTTGGCTTTCAGTAGTAGCATCTAACTACACTTTGGTGTGATAATCAAATTGCCATTCAATTATGCAAAGATCAAGTCCAACATCAGTGCAACAAAAGCATTGAATTACACATGCACTTCATCAGAAAGCTCATTCATGACCATGTTCTTGAAGTGCAATATTGTTCAACCGATGATCAAGTTGCAGACATCTTTACAAAGGCTCTCACAGAGGCGAAGTTCACTAAACTTCGATATATGCTTGGAGTTTAGGAATTTGTCACTAAGGGGATAGGTTCTAATGCTTCCTTCCTTCTCCTATTGCATCATATTTGTACATCCTTCAATCCTATCCCAAGTTGTTCTTAAGGGGGGGTGTTAGGATATTCCGACACATAGGAAATAGTTAAGTATAACTTGGTCTAGTGTAGAGTTAGGTAAAATGTGTTTCTTTACTGTGTACATTTATAACTTACAATTCGACGATCACAATATGTTCTAGACATGAAGTGATCCAGCAATTCATTCTCTCCTCGATATTACTGACACTTGATCCGTGGTGTTTCTAGACATGAAGTGATCCAGCAATTCATTCTCTCCTCGATATTACTAACACTTGATCCGTGGCTTAACACCCAATTGATCCATGATCTCTATTTAAAGAGCATGGACGGTCATTTGTAGGGTTTTAACCACGTCAAGAATACCGGTGTATTGATCTGTGATTTGTTTGTGAGTGGTGTCATTTGGTGTTCTATTTGAGGAACTTACCCTGTAGATTCCTACAAACTATATGAATTGATAGAAATGTTTTTTAAGGTATTATTGCTTTGAAATATGTAGTTATAAAACGGTTTCTTTTAGTGATATGTTTGACCATGTATACATTATAATTATAATTATTTTATAAAATCATTTTCATATATTATTGTTGTTTTCAATGCATGTCAAAATGACATTTTTATATGTTCAATTATATCAAAAAATATAGAGTTGGAAACAATTATGACATAGTTACAAGCATCTAGTAACAAGTTTTGACTTCTTGTCTTACATAAAGACTTCATGTCTTTTGTTGTGTATGATGTCTTGATAGAGATCTATGCTACAATGTGTGCATATCTCTTGATTTATCTTTCCTTAATTTAGTAGTATGTTTATTTATTTGTCACAGGTTCACCTAAGTATTATTTTCACAGAGTCTCTTACAGAAGTGAATTTTTACAAGCTTCAATCTATGTTGAAACTTTAGAAATTGTCATTAAGGGGGAATAGGCTTGAATATCTCCTTCCTTATCTTATTGTGCCACATTTGTGAATCATGCAATCACATCCCAAGTTGTTCTTAAGGGGAGAAGTTATAATATATAGACACTTGGGAGTTTGTTAAGATCAACTTGATCTAATGTGTCTTTACGTAAGGTGCATTTCCTCAATATACATTAACATGAATTTGCAATTATTTAATCTAGTGGTCGTGATATGTTCTAGACATAAAGTGATCTGGGAGTTCATATTCTCATCCATACTAATTGGAAAGAAGGTGCCACATTTTAGAGTTTTTTTAATTATAAATATTACCTATATGTTTAAGATTCAATAAAAAATAATATTATGCTTTATGAAAAATTGTCATTAAATTTATTAGTTTACAGATTGCATTTTATAAATGAGGATTTGTGATTATTTGTATGTGTTTTTTAGCTGACTTCCAACCCTACTATTTGAATTCTTGCTAACCTTGTTGCAACAATTGTTTTCCTTGCTTGCAACATTGTCCTAAGCATATCAACTTTTATCAACCATTTAACTTATATGGTAGCTAGTTGCCATATTAATCCACTTCTTAACACCCCATCAATCCATGTTTTCTATTTAAAGACAATTTTTTATGATTCATTTTGAGAGATTCATATGTAATTTTTTCTCTTTATATTAATATATTTGTTCAAGGAATTGGGTTAGTTAAGATATATTTGTTCAAGGAATTAGGTTAGTTAGGATCATAGAATGTTTTTCTCTTTGAAGATTTTAACCATAGAATAATATAGGTCTTTGATTTGCTTCTGTAAGGGATTTCTTAAACAATCAAATCTATGTAGAAATAACTTATCACTCTCTCACAAACTTATTGATTTAAATGTTTTTTCTTCATGACCTAAAGCAAGCCTCTTATTTTGTATAAATTAAATAATAGTCCAACTTATAAAAATATATCTATAAAATAAGAAAATAAATAAACACTTAAAATTATATATATTTGAGAACCACCCTATGTGTATAAGAGTTTTCCTATAACATACATTTAAAAATAGATAATTATGAATTTCTTTTCCACAATTACAACAAAAATTAAATCAAAATATTCCAATTAACTGCAATTTCCACACCTTTTTATGTTGGTTGCATCCTTTGATGATTCATTTACATATACATCATAATTTATTTATTTTTTAATTAATACTCTTTTTCAATAAATAAAATTTACATTTTACTTACATTTATATTTTTTTTACAAGCTTTAGATTTAGGTTATTTGAGAATAATATTATTTTTTAAAATTGTTAGTTTAAGTTATTTTGGAGTAATTATTACTAATATATTTTTATTTTTTTGTAATGTGTTAATTTGACATGTTTAATTTTTCGTGTTTAATGGATTTTTGAGCTATTTGTGTGTTTAAAAATATGTTGTAAATAATTAAAAAATCACAATTTCTTTCAAAATTGTATAATCAAATTTCAATAATAATAAAAAAAAATTATTGTTTTTAATCAAAATTCAATAAAAAAATAAAACACCGTTTTTTTATAAATTGAATGTTTTTCTTATTTTCAATTAATTTCAACATTTGGAAATTATCAAATTAGTGAAAAAAAA
>APFE030490086.1:0-111251 GCA_000404065.3 Pinus taeda
TACACTTGAAGATTGGCAGCACCTAATGTCAAGAACAAGTTCATCTCTTACACATGAAGAAAAAAGCATATTTCAAGAATCCATGCACCTCTTTGCAACAAACAACTCAGCTGTCTTACATAATAAGATAATGCTAAAAAAATTAAACACCCCAGTGGCAGTGTGTTCTGCAGAACAACAAAGGCAGAAGACTCCTATTACAACAGAAGATGAACAACTACCTGCAAAAGTGCTCTTATGCAATCAACAAAAAGTTATGCTCACCAGCAACTTATGGGTACATGCAGGCCTCGTCAATGGCGCACTTGGGAAGGTCATCTCAATATTTTATTCAATTGATTCAAAGCCCCCAGAGTTACCATCCTTCGTGGTTGTTGAATTTAAGCAATACAAAGGAACACCATGGGACATTTCACACCCAACATATGTACCAATTTCTCCCATCACAAGAGGTACACGCCGTCAAATACCACTTCAAATGGCATGGGCTTTAACGATCCACAAGTCACAAGGAATGACATTAGACAAAGCAACAGTGGACATCGGCACCAGAGAACGCCAAGGGCTAATGTTCACTGCAATTTCAAGAGTGCGGTCATTGGCAGACATACACATCAATCCAGCATTCCCATTCTCACGCATTGCACAAATGCACAAGAATCCATATCTTCAACGTAGAATACAAGAAGAGTCATTGCTTGCATCAAAGTCTATTCAGAATAATACTCTTTAGCCATTCGTACAACCTGTCTTCCAAAATTAGACACATCGTAAACACCACTCACTCCATTACAATTTCACATACATTTGCTTGCTATTACATTTACTTTCATGTGCTTTTATACTTGTTGGAATCATTTATTTTATATTATATACTCAACAAAATTGTCAAGCATATCGATTACCACTTACAATGTTTCCTTTTTTTATGGCAACAGGTATGGATACAAATTACCTACGACAGTTGTATGCATGTTGCGAACAAATCCAGCAACAAGAACTAACCTTACAAGATATACAGACAAGGATATTGCCACAGCAATCAATGCCGCTTTACCGTCTGCGCCCAGCAATAGAGTTGTTAAAGAGAATAAGAAAACTACTTAAGCTAACAATTCACATTTACGAAAGAGATGGACACAGGCAAATGCGGCGTCAACTACAAGAACAACTCGCACAATATGGCACCACAATAAACACTAATTGGTGTTGCCGATGCCATGGCCCATCATGCATATATGATTAGCTGCTTACACTCAATTACAACTAAATGTGATAGAATGCTTTTATTGTACATATGTTTAGAAGCCACCAAATACTCTCATTCTATTAATGTTTACTTACAAACTACCAAGCACATCTCCATGTGTAAATTTTACACTCGTTATCGATATGGTGTTGAATATGATGAATGAGGATACTTGTTGACAGTCTTATTGCTTTGCTAACTACCAAGCACATCTCCATGTGTAAATTTTACACTCATTATCGATATGGTGTTGAATATGATGAATGAGGATACTTGTTGACAGTGTTATTGCTTTCCTAATTATTACGTGTTATTGCTTTCCTAATATATATGCATAACATTCATCAACAAAATCACCACGCAAACCCATGTCAAAAACTATTCTCTTTTAATTGATACGCCCCAAAACTCCTCATAGATCACTGAAACTGTAACTGAATTTGGCAATCCCAATTTAGTAATCCTATCGGCCTCCCTTTGTACCTTTTGGGACAATTGCTAGTTATATTAGTATTTATACTTTAAAAAAAATTGTTCAAAATGTTATAAAGGTCAGATTATTTTAAAATTGGTGTGGTTAGAACATATGTAATTTTTAGCTGATTTCGATGCATTATCAAACTTAAAAATTAAATAAATAAATATATCTATATATATATATATATATATAATATTATTTTAATTATTATATAAATTTGATATATAAATTAATTAATTACATATAGTTAATATTAAAAAAATCAAATGATATTTTAAATAGAAAAAATATTATATATATATTTTAAGAATTTTTTCTAACCAAGAGGGATAAATTTTTTTAGTGATACTTTTTCTTTCAAGTTTTGTACTAAATAAATAAAAAATAAGTATGTGTTTTGAGATATTTTGATATTATGGGACGTTTACTAGATTTAAGGTTAAGATGGATCTAAGTCATTTTTAGTCGTGTATGATGTAACAATGTATTTTTTTGTTTGCTTGACCCATGGGGAATTTGAACATTGAATATCATGATTCACATCATACTTCATAACATAACAATTACCAATTGAACTACCTCCTATGAGTTGATAATGTGACAATGTTGAATAATGGAAAATATGAATAACAAAAATGTAGTCAATTACAGATAATTTAAATTATGATCAGCCTCAAACTTGCTTTCTCTGCTTCTTTTTATAGTCACATCTGCTACTTTTGTCATTTTTCATATCCATCACATGAAATGGAAGGTTAAAATTGTATACCATTCAAAATATTTAACTCGATATATCGTAGTAAATGTCATATCTCATCTCTCTTACTTCCCAATATTAATAGTGGCTTTCTTCATAGTCAATCTTTTTGACTTATGGATTGCTAAATCCAAAGAAAGTTTGAAAAGAATTTGTTTTGTATTGCATATTTCAATGGATGTAATAGGAATGTCATGTTGTAGGATGTAACATTTGTTCTGTGTTCATATTGATCTCTATAATTATTTTGGTGTTCATATTGACCTCTCCATTTAGTTTGATATTCATATTGACCTCTAAAGAAATGCAAAGGCTTACTGGACTTCTATTTAAGAAGAAAAATATACCAATTATATTGTATTAAATGTTGTAAGAAGCCTAGCACAAAATTCCCATAACAGTTGAGGTGTATGGGTTTTTGGATCCTTCCAAGGGGTGTTTCGATCACTATTTTGTAGAAATGGAAGTGTTTGTTTCAATATTGGGGTTCTTTAGTAGGTATCTTGTTAGAAAGTTCTTAGAAATTTGAGCTATACGAAATTGTTGGGCATTTGTGTTGCCATGTTAATACAAATCATATGGTTAATTCAGTAATCAAATTCTTAGTTCCCTCGAGTGTTTACCTTTTTTTATTTGCAATCTCAATATACAACTATCTTCAATTTCCCAACTTTCTTATTGATTGCCTTAATTGATCTCCTTTAGTTCTCCTCCATTATATCTCAATATTGACACTCACAGAGCTTTAGTTTATATATATACATATTAAAAAAAGCCCTTTTTATAAAATTACATCCCGCGTAGTCAGACCCATGACACATTTGATCTTTGAAGAGATACCCAATCTTTAAACATGTTTGACTAGTCAATCACCAGATTTCTAATAAAAAATTAAAAGATACCCATTTTTCCAGCATGTTTGACTAGTCGATCCCCCTACTTGTCATAAAAAAAAATTATAAAGATACCCAATCTTCCAACGTGTTCAACTAGTCGATCTCCTTACTTCTACTAAGAAATTAAAAATCTTTCTATTCCAAATGCTATGGTATAAAGTTAAAAACCTCAAAACACTGTAAGCATACCCTGTGCACTTCTCGATACAAATACTGGGTTAATGTTTATTAAACTCTTTTTCCAAAAAAAATTATCCTGGAAAAAGTTATCCTTATTTCTTGATTTGTATTTCACAAATCTCATACATATACATATATATAATTTTTTAAAATTATAGGTATCTAACTTGATAAGATGATTAAAATGCATCGGATTATCCGATCTCCAAGCTTTAACGAGATTATTAAGATATGACTAAACATTGGAACAACTTCCAATGGAAGACAGGTAAAGTGGCCGGCCACCTTCCACACATCATTATTTTCACGTGACTGTGGCCCGGCAGGCAGACAAAATGCATTGCGTAGTTTCAATGGCATCCAAACTCAATTGTGTAGGTGCGATTTTACATAAAGCAGATCCCAGTTTTTCCTTGTTAAAAATAAATTCCTCATAGCTTTCTCATTTTTCGTCGTGTTGGTTCAGTCTCAGTCTCTCCTGTGTCTCAAGATTGATCAGCCATTGCTTTTGGGTTCAAAAGCCTCATCACCAGCAAGAAATTGTTATTAAGAATCCATGTCAATTGCAGATTCAAGTCCGGCCATGTTGTTGTGCAACTGGACTGAAGCACCCGTCATCAAATATCGGTTCGATGGATGTGCACGGCCGCCTTTCTTTATTTTAGGGGCATAGGGTGGCACCCATGAGATCAGCCGCCATTTATTCATTAAATCTTCCAAATCCATCTCGTTGAAGCCTTTGAGAAATGGGGCCATGAGGATCCATAGATTTGAGTTCGAGGGCGACCACTCTGTCCATTGGGCGACGGTTGCTGTAGGTAACGGCAGTCCAGTTGCACAAAGACACGGTGGGAGTCCATTAATCTGCCATGGACTCTGTTACTCTGATCTGTGGTGATGACGTTCTTGAATGCAACCAGGGATTGCGATTCTTGTGGTATGAGAGATTGAGATAGCTCTAGCTGGAGTTTATTGTTCCAAAGGTCCAAAAACACTGATCAGACTACCCGTTGCTATTATGGCTTCTGTTATAGGTTGAGGTTGGTTTTTTTGTTTCTTTGTTTCTAAAGCATTTGTAACAGTAATCTGCAGATTCTTTCAAAGTTACCAACCATGTGGCCAAAAATTACATACAACAATAATAGTTTTGAGGAAGGTTCAAGGCAGTGAATAATTTTTTGGTCTGAGACTTTTAAAGCTTTCCTTGTAATAGTAGCTTGAGGAGTTTGGTTTGCCAGGTATGTCAGCTTGTTTGATGATAAGTTAATCTTCCCTATTGAGTGTGCTTCACAGGGTGGTTTAAGTGAGCAAGTGGATAGATCTGGGTATTGAGCTTGTTTCGATGGAGCTGCTCAAGGAAAGCCTCAATCTTATCAAGCAGGAGGGATTGTTTACATCAATGATTCGCATAGATTCAAGTTGAGCTGGCCTAAGGGAAGCCACCAATAACTATGCTAAGATGATGACCTTGATGTTGTTGTTTCTTTTGCTGCTGGTTTGAGATGAAGGCATCAATAGATTACAAGTATTTGGGGTATCTTTGAATGTTATCAAATGGGTAAACGGTAAAGTGTTTTACTCAAAAAATTCTTTTGCTTCCTGCCTTGGAGGAGACTAAATGAATATGCAGTCATTTGAATTCTCTTTCCTTTGTTCATATACAAGGAAAGGAATCATGAAGCAGATGTCCTTTCGAAAGTGGGGTGTCCAGATGCCACTCGGTCCATAAATGACTTATTGAGGAGGACAAGATTGGATCTGTATCTGAGTATAGCAACCCTCCATTCCATGAGACTCAACTTACAAAGCAGATAATAATACAAAAATCCACTGAAGTCTCTTTTTGGTGGTATATCAGTTCTGGTGTTTATTTCTATTGAAATTAGAAGAGAGAATTTTTGGATTTTTATTTTGAGGAGGCCTGTACCTCTTTTTTTTTTGAAGGGATGAGTCTTTATATTAAAATGTATATTTTGGATTGTTGTGGTTTACTTTTTGACGACGCTCCTGTGAGAGGCTAGGAAAGGCTAGGAAATGGCGTGATGTAAATCCTCTCAGGCTGTGCGAGTCTTTTTCTTAACAGATTTTTATTCTTTTAATGGATGTAGTTTGGAAAACGCATTTCTATAAGTATCTGAAATTGTCAATTATTTTTTTATTTTTTTGAATAATGGAAAACAGGTAGACATTACTTTAATGATGAAAAGGTAGAGTTATCAACCATCTAACTGTAGTTAATTATTATAATTGTTTAGAAAAATCAACCATTCTATTGGGGTTTAGTGTGTTTATATACATAATACAAAGTAGAAAAATCCAACATAATATGATGATTGATCAGTGAGATTTTTTTTTCAGAAGGTGGCAAAACTTATCAAACTCAGGTGTCAACCCAACAGTGAGGACAGTCATCTCCGGCTGCTAGGGTTTGACTCATCAGTGTTATCAAGGAAAACCAAGCCACCTGAAATAACCCGCTGGTGGTCCTTAAGGGAGCAGGCTTTCACTCCTGCGAGATGCCTCTGGGTCTTGGGCAGTTAACCTGTTTCCTTACTTCTGAAGAAAACAAGCTCTTAGCCAAGCAGAAACAGTTTTACGGCATACTCCAGGCCGATAATCAGTGAGATTTATACATAATATTACAGAAAAAAAAGTATATTATCTGTAATTATGGAATATATATATATATATATATAATTCAAATTCTGCCTATCCTTTTTCATTTGTTCTTTTAAAATATCAGAAAAGTATATCCATTTCCAATTACTTTTAAGGTTGACGGTAAGGTAAAATATAACAGTGATGATAGGTTATTTTTATATTTTTTCTTCATTATCCAGTTTGATGATATTTTAAAATTGAAATAAAATATTAATCTTTTCAGCTTAATGTTCTTTAATATTAAAATTAATATATATATATATATATATAGATATTAAAAAAATTGCTTCAAAATGTTATAATAACTAGAAAGAGATTTAAAAAATATATATATATTTTAAATTGTTGTTGCTCAAACTTATGTAATTTTTAGGTTATTTTGATGCATTATCAAATTATATATATATATGATATTAAAAAAAGAGAGACTAGAATGATATTTTAAATAGAAGAAAGCTTAAATGTATTTTAATATTTTTTTCTTTTACAAATTTATCATATATAAATGAATTGCACATGTTAAAATGTTTATATTATAATTTTAAATTTAAAATCAGTTTAAATCTATCTTAAGTCTAAACTACCAAGCACTAAGAGGGATCAATTTTCTCGAGGTGCAATTTTTTCTTTTAAGTTTTGCACTCAAAAATAGGTATGTACCTTGAGATATTTTGATCTTATTGGACGTTTACTAAATATAAGGTTAAGATGGATCTAAGTCATTTTTAGTGGTGTATACTGTAACAATGTGTTTTTTTCTTGGCTTGACCCATGCAGGATTTGAACATTGAATTTCATGATTTACATCATACTTCATAACACAACAATCGCCAATTGAGCTACCTCCTATAGGTTCATAATGTGACAATGTTGAATAATGGAAAATATGAATAGTAAGAATGTAGTCAATTACAGATAATTTAAATTATGATCAATCTCAACCTCTCTTTTCATTTTTCATATCCATCACATGGAATGGAAGGTTAAATTGTATACCATTCAAAATCTTTAACTCGATATATTGTAATAAATGTCATATCTCATCTCTCTTGCTTCCCAATATTAATAGTAGCTTTCTCCAACGTCAATCATTGTGACTTATGGATTGCCAAATCCCATGAAAGTTTCAAAAGAGTTTATTTTCTATTGCATCTTTCAATTAATGTAATAGAAATTGTTTGAAGGGGTAATTCATTCCATGAAACTCCCACATAATTATCAAATTTTAGTAAAACATATGTGGGTGAAGGGTTTTGGGGTGAAATTCTAAGGTAATACGCAAATTTTGTATAACTCTAAGAGGGAAATTTAGCAGTTTTACATTAGTCCATACATTTGATGTAAGCATCACTCAAACTTCAAGAATAATAAGTAGCTCAAATTCCATGTCTCCCTCATATGTTTCTATGGAGTAGTTTTTTTATCCTCTTGCAACAACGTTGACTGCAATGGGATAATTTAAGTTTTTAAACAACACATATGATGATCTTGTACATTATCATTTGTTTGTCTTGCATGATCAAAGGACTCTTTTGTGGAAGCAGCCAAGTATGTGATTGTATGAATCATAAGTAATTTATACAAAATAATTAGTGCACAGTCCCAGTATTTTTTTGTGCATATAGTGAAATCAATGCACACTATTAATCTAAATACTTTGAAATTAATTCATATAATCCATCTAATTACCTTAGAAAAAATAATAATAATAATAATAATAATTAACATCTACATTAAAATAAATGCATCTCGTGCAAACAATCAAATAGGATTATAAATTAGCATCTACATTGAAAATCAATTCATTTAGTGTAAACAATCAAATAATATTAGAGAGAAAATTCTACATTGAAATCAACGAATCAACCGCAATCAATCAAACATTATTAGAATTTAACAATTACACATAAGTCAATCTACTTATGTCACTAAAAAGACATATATAATATTATTAATTTAATTATTATAATAGGATTATTATATGATTAGTTAATAAATATTAATTATAATATAATATAATAATTATAATTAACTCTTCCACAGGGTCTTGGATAGATGGTGATCAGGCACTCTTTTAAAGCACTCATTGATGTGAAGTCACTGGTTCAATCCGCAAATCTTGGGTAGATGGTAATCAGGTGCTCTGTTAAAGCACTCCATGTAAATTCATTGGTTCACTTCCCTAACCCGATCAAGGTGATATATTGGACATGTTGAAGATGTAGTCCTACCAAGCGTACAATTTTTTTTTATAATTAACACTTTAATTATTATGTAATATATTAGCATTAATATGAAAATGTTATTTTCTTTCCACGAATATTAAAATATTAATTATATTAGTTAATATTATTATTATTATATTATAAGAATACATATATATATATACATATATATAATATATATATATATATAATATATATATATATATACATATATACATTTGATGAATATAATTAAAAAGAGTAATAACGATTACTATCTGAATTGAGGCTTTTATGAGTATAAATATTTAAACATTATTTATCTTCGTAATATGTAAGCACAAGGATTCAAGTAAGTGAGTTTTGATAGAAATATCTCATCATCACAATGAACCGCATTAGTTGGTTTGAAACACATAGCAAATCAACTCATTTATGTGATGGATCCAAAAGACAAATGTTTGAATGATTATATTATTTATTATATTATAATTAGTATATCCTTAGTTTCCATGTATAGATTATATTAATTTAATATTGTGAACGTTGGTAAATATTTAATCAAATTAGTATAATTGCAACTATTTTATATATTATACTATGTTATTTTATTGTTCTATTTTATTTTATTTTGTTATGTTTATTTTGTATTCTATTTATTAATTTCTTATTCTCTTCTATTATAATATATATTAATTTGTTTCATTATATAGCTTTGTAGTTCTCAAGACCTGATAATATGTAATAGAATTAATATGTGGCCAACCTCTCGCAAGATGACTTTTACTCATAGACTTGGTAGTGACATTATGGATTATATGATATCTAATACCCATTTTCTGAACCATATTGTAATTTCAACCTCCTAATTGACCATAATCCTAATTCTATCCACAAACCTCTAACCTTAACTCTAAACCTTGACATGCACACAAGCCACATACACAAGAATTGTGAGAGTCAAAGGCACATTCGTTTGATAGAAGTAAAATGGATCTCTTCTTAAAGTATTAAAAAATAGTTTTAGCTTTCTTAATGTATAATGATAACATTGATCACATCTACCACAATTTACTAAAAACCTTTCCACTATCATTAACAAGTTCTCTACTGTGGCGTCTTATAAAAATAATAATATAACTTCCAACCCTTGGTATGGTAATGATTGTAAAATATCTAGGAAAGCAATTAAAGATGCTCCTAATGAAATCATAAAACTTGAGACATAAATATGTAGAAATCTCTTATCAAAAGGAAGAAAGTTTTATATATAAATAGGAGGCAAGAGCATCTTATGCACCTTCTAAAGTTGAAACTAGAAATTTTTGGAGGAAAATTTTTGTTTGTAAAATGAAAGGAAATAATTTGATCCCCTTAAATAACTTGGATATTTATCTTAAGAATCTTTATGATTCCCCTAACACCATGGACACCATCCTAAACGATCCTATTGAGGAGGATATTTTATCTTTAGAATACATGGAGTTCATGATTAAGAATCTCAATAATGGGAAAGTTAGGGATATTGAAGGCTACCAAAATGAAATATTCAAAATGGGAATGATTGTCCTTATCCCTTATATACAAAAACTCCTCAATTTGGCAGTGAAATAATGCTTCCCTAAGCCTTGGAAGCAAAGTCTTATCATGCCTATTTTAAAAGTCGAGATAAAAAAATTCCCTCCAACTATAGGACCATATTATTAGCCACATTTTAGCAAAATTGTATGGGCTCCTTTTGGAAAACAAGGCCTTTAGCTTGGAGACCGAGGTAAAAGAGCTCAAGGGAAAGCTATGTTTAGGAAACATCACACCATCTTGTCAACCTCAGGTTAATTGCAAAGGAATGTCACAATACAAGATTGATCGCTTCTATTGTTTTGTTGACTTTAGAAAAAAAAAATTGCACGGTTCCTTGGGATAAGCTATGAAAGAGGCTAGAAGAGATAATGGTTCCTCTCGAGTTACATGTTTTTTTTATTAAGCCATACAATAATGTTATTTCCAAGCTTTAAACCAATGAGGGCTAGTTAGAAGAAACTAAATGCAATATTGGAGTCAAACAAGGGTGCTCCCTATCCCCTACCCTTTTTGGCATTTACATTGATAATTTATAAGAGTTTTTGGAAACTGCATGATGTGATGGCCCTAGGCTCACTCATATGATCATTGTTCTTATCCTTTATGCTTCCAATATTGTTCCTTTAGTAAGGATACCTGTTGTTCTTGACAAGCAGTTTAGAGTCATCCAAGCTTATTGATCCAAGATGGGTGTGACTATTAATACAGACAGATTAAAGTCATGATAATTAAATCCAAAAATATTAACTATGATCATTTCATTTATGATAAAAAATACTTGGAGAAAGGTTCTTCATACAGATATTTGGGAATTTGCATTCATCGTCAGCTTAGCTAGAATTATAGCATTGAGAAAAGGATAATTGGAGGCTACAAAGCTTATTATGGGCTTCAAAAAATTTGTAAGCTGAAAGATATTTTGGTACTGAGTAAAAAAAAAATTCCTCTTTTAGACTCTCATCACCCTTATTATTTTATATGGATGTGAGGTTTGGGGTTGTAGTATATCTAGAAAATTGTGGAGAAATATCGAGTTGATCCAAAATAAATTCATAACCTACACTAGTAGAAAATGAGAAATTAGTGACTAGGTGACTAAAAAAGTTAGTTGCCATAGCTTTTCCATGTGAAATACTACAAAAAATGATGAATCTTAAGTGACTGAACTAAAAACGACTAGCATAAATCACTAATTTACCTACGTTTTAAAATATGTGACTAGCTTAAGTAATACAACTAAAAATGACTAACATGAATGACTAATCTAGTCTAAGAACAAAAATAAAACTACCTAACAAGTACTACAATTAGATGAATCAATTTTTTATGTTAGTCATCTTAATTTTGTCAAGCAATCTAAAATTACAAGTGATAGAGGATTGACAGGTTGTTAAAGATTGGTTGAAAGGTTACCCTTCCTTAAAGACTTCTTCATCCTCACATGGTGTATAGGTGAGCCAACTTTGCATTATTTATCTCTAATAATTTGCAATTTTAAAAATTATATTTTTTAATTAAAAAAATATTTATGTATTTTTAAAAATCTATTCATTGAATCTAATTGGATATTAGTTCCAATTTGAAATTAATTTCAAGAGAAATTTTAATTATTAAGACTTTAATATCAAATAAAAAACAACTTTAATTCTCACACTAACCAACCTAGATCCTCTTAAACCCATATCTATCAAGCGCAGAGAGGGATCCAATCTCTCGAGGTGCAAACTTTTTTTTCTAGTGCAAAGCTTGAGGAAATGTTTGCACATCGAGAGATTGGATCCCTCTCGGCACTTGATAGTTATAGGGTTAATATGGATCTAGGTTGGTTATATAATACTATTTAATATCTATATTTTTATTTGTGTCTCTTTATTATTCCCTATCTCCATCTCAACCCCCCAAACATACACACACTCTCTCTTCCTTTCCTCCCCTTCTCTGTCTATCTCTTTCTTCCTCTTCTCTCCTCTTTCCCTGACTCTCTCCCCATGACTCCCTTGTCACCCCCCTCTCTCTCCACTTTTCTCCCTCTATGTTTTTCTTGTTCCCTTCCTCTCCTACCCCCTGCAATACCATCTCTCTCTCTCCTCATCTCTATCTTCCTTCCTCTCTATCCCTTATCTCCCACCTCTCTCTAACTATCCCCCCCAAATTTCTCTCTCTCTCTCTTTCATCCAACTCTATCACTATCTCCACCCCTCCTTGTCTTTCTCCATCTATCTCCCTTATCCTTCTCTCCCTATATATATCCTCTCCTCTTATTTCTCTTTCCTCCTCTCCTCTCTCCCTCACTCTCTCTCCATCTATCCATTCTCACTCCTCTCTCTTTCTCTCCACCTCTATCTCTCTATGTCTTTTTTCTTTCCTCCCTCTCTCTCCCACTCCAACTCCATCTCTCTCTCTCTCTCTCTCTCTCTCTCTCTCTCTCTCTCTCTCTCTCTGCCCCCATCACTCTCTCTTTCTTTCTCTATCTTCCCTCCAACTTTTACACTATCTCCCCCCTCTCTCTGCCCCCTCCCCATCTCTCTCTTAAATTTGATAACATTGTATTGTGTTTAATAAATTATCTAAATTAGAAAAACTTAATTGGTTGTAAAATATTAAACCTATATTTTGGATCAATCATGCCATTTATCTCTTTGTTGTTGGATCAGTGCAGTGTGCTGAAGCGCTGATAGTCGGATTTCATCCAATTCATTGATTTGATGTAGCCTATTAATCTATGCTTTGCTTAAGTCCAAGCCTACCTCCTAAGCTATTCTTAATGTCTAGATCTCAAATTCAATCAGGAAGATAGGTTCTTTGCCAAACACTAGTTGGTATGGAGAATATCCCGTGGTATTTCTCCATGTCGTGTGGTATGCCCACAGGGCTTCGGGCAATCGGGTAGCCCAGTCACGTTTGTGTGATGCAACTATCTTTGTGAGTATTGCCTTGATTACCTTATTGGTGCTTTCTACTTGGCCATTTGCGTGCGGGTGGTATGGAGTTGTAATATGTGCATGATATGATGGTTCTTTAATGTTGCAAAGATCTTATGGTCTATGAATTGTGGTCCTCCATCGCTAATTACCTCTCTAGGGAATCCATATCACACGAATAGTTGGAAAAGAAAGTGGATTATCGAGTCCTCTGTTCCCCTTGGTAGTTCCTCTACCTCCACCCATTTCACATACTCTGTTGCAACTAATATATATGTCTTTTCATTCGATGATGGCTTTATTGGACCGATGAAATCTAAGGCCCATCACTCAAAAGTTTCAATGACCATCTGCAGGTGCAAGGGAATCTCATCAGACTACCCAAAGTGACCCATTCTTTGGCAACTATCGCATGCATGGACAAACTTCTTGGAATCTTTAAAAATGGTGGGCCAATAATAGCCCATATGTAATACCTTGTGACTAGTCTGGCGATCTGCAAAATGTCAGCCGCAAGTCCCATCGTGGCAAGATTTCAGGATGTCAAAGGTCTCATCTTCCCTGATGCATCTTCTAATGTTCATATCAGCTTCTGTATGAAATAAACAGCCTCTGATCGAAGAGAATCGCGTGTTGCGATGTACTATTTGTTTTCTTTCATTAGGCGTCAAGTGCTTGGGTAGCTTGCCTACTGCCAAGTAATTTGCGACATCCGTATAACATGGTGTTTTGATGGTTACAACAAATAAATGTCTATCAAGAAACTAGTCTTCTACTGCTACGGAGTCATTTGTATTTGGCATTCGTGAAAGGAAATCTACTACTGGATTTTCTTTTCCTGGTCGATCTTTGATAGTGATATCGAATTCCTACAAAAGAATCAACCATTTTTTCACTCTTCCATTTGTAACAGGTATATTAGCTAGATATTTAATAGCAAACTGATCAGTGTATAAAACCACAGGGTATCCTATTATATAATGTCTGAATTTATTGATAGCATAGGTTACAGCCAATAATTGTTTTTCAATAACAATATAATTTAATTCGGCAGGAGATAGATTTTTGTTGATATAATATATTGAATATGGAATTTTATCTTCCTCCTGACTAAGGACTAATCCAATGGCTATGTCTGAAGCGTCAGATGAAATCTAGAATGGAAAATCCTAGTTTGGGCCCCTTAATACTGGGGCTATTGATACAAGCCATTTTAAATCTTCAAAAGCATTGTCACATTTATCAATCCAAATAAAATCAATATTTCTTGTTAATTCATATAGTGGTGCAGTGATTTGAGAAAAATTCTTTATAAATATTCTATAATAGCCAGAAAATCCAAAGAAACTGTGTACCTCAATTTGTGTGGAAGGGCTAGGTATTAAAATAATTATCTAAATTTTTGTTGGATCTACCTGGATTCCAACTGCTGAGATATAGTGACCTAAGATGAGGCCCTCAGTCATCATCATGTGGCATTTATCATGGCTTAAAGAGATTCTAGTGGCAATGCATCTTTGCAAAACTTTTTCTAATGTTTGTAACACTCGCTCGAAGCCTGGATCACTTCATTTATCAAATTTCAAAAAATGTTGAGTATAGCCCTCTGAAATGTGGCAGGTGCATTGCACAACCCAAAAGGTAAGACCCTGTAAGCGAATGTTCCCCAAGGGCAGGTAAAGGTAGCCTTATTCTGATCTTCAGCACAAGATGAATTTGATTGTATCCAGTGAAGCCATCTAGGAAAGAATTTTTTTTTCCTGCCAGTGTGTCCAAGACCTGGTCAATGAACGGAAGAGGAAAATGGTCTTTTGGGTTGCTTTATTAAGCTCTCTATAGTAAACACATATACGCCACTTTCCATTCTTTTTCAGCACCACTAATAATGGAGAGACCCATTTGTTGTCAGATATGGGGTAGATGAAGTTTACATCTAACAAATTTTGTAGTTCAACTTTAACAATATCTCTAAGATGAGGATTTAACCTCCGTTGAGGTTATCGAATGGGCTTGGCATCTTTCTCTGTATAAATGTGGTGTGTCCATAATTGGGGATCAATCCCTTTCATGTCCAAGTAATCCCATGCAAAGGCCTCTTTATATTTTCTCAGGAGTTGAACAAGATTTTGCTCTTGGTTAGTAGTCAGATTTTTGTTAATATTCAAAGTTTTTGTTGGCTCAATTTCTATGGTTTTGTTGTTATAAACAGAATTTTTTGTTATTGATTGATCGTTAATATCTTTTAAGGTATCTTCTTCTATTTCGTTATCAAGGGCTGCTTCGATCATGTGACATTTTATATTGGACACAACCTCTAGTTGGTTAATGTAAGTGTTAACGATGTCATCTTCTATTTGATCCTTAAATTCAAGAGAATCTTCTATGGTTAGCGGTGATCTAGTGTTTTCAGTTAGATATGATACAGGTTGTTTTCAGGTTTTGATTATTGTTAAACTTAGCTGGGCTAGAGGATATAAGGCTAATTTCTTCACATTTCTTCCTCTTGCTATAGTCATGCTGCCTATGCAACAACTTATGTAAGCAGCTGCATTTGCTAGCCAGGGTCTACCTAGAATTAGGGGATGTCCATCGAGTCGGTTTCTAGGATTAATGATCAGAAAGTTTGCAGGGTATTCCCAGGGGTCTACTGACACCATTACATCCTATAATATGCCTTCTAGTTTGACTACCGATCGGTCAACCAGTTCCAACAAGGTCATGGTTGGATCCAAGGATGTAATGCCAAGCTTGTGACAAGTTGTGGTTGTAAGAATATTGATTGTTACTCTTAAATCGACAAATGCATTGGGGAAGGAGCATCCAATTATTTTCACAATGACTATAGGATTTCTTGGGTCCTCATATTTTACAAATGTTTCTCTGCCTGATAGTAAATTAGATAAGGTACCGACTACATGGATAGTTGGGGTTGTTTTTGTTTTCCTCTTTGGCTTTTTCATACACAATTCCTTAATAGTTTTTGCATAAATCGGAATGTATTGAATAGCATAGAGGAGTGGTATTTTTACACACAAATTTTTCAATTCTCCCACAAAATCAAAATCAGGGTATTCTATTAGGCATGGTATGATTAATCTTTCTGGGAATGGTGCAGAAGAGGTGATTGTTTGATCATGATTTTTCTATTTAACCATGTTCTCCACTTATGGTGCATTTTCTACAGGTAAATAATCTTCAATTTTTTTTATTTTTATCCCCCTCTGATTCTATTATCTGCCCAGATCTTAATTGAAGCTCATTGCACTCCCTTAACTCGATTTCTAACTCTGGTCCTTCAATAATTTGCACAGATTGAACTGGCTTGTTGTTGGGGATCAGGTTGGGTTGGGTTGGGAGCTTCGGTCGTAGGTTGGTCTGAGGGTTTTGTTGCAATGTGTAGGGTGTTGTTAGTGTGGGTTGAGGTAGGGGGATTGTTCCTATTGGTTGATTTGTAGGTCTTTGTTAGCTTGACTCCCAATTTTGGTTATGTGAAGTCGAGGATGGCCATTGGGATTGATATGCATTATTCTACCAAAATGGTGAGAAGTAAGAGGAATTTAGCCAATTGTTATTTTGATTTGATTGGTTGGGCCAAGATGGCATAGGAAATGGTTGTTGTGACCAATTGGAAAAAGGTGGTTGATTCTTCCACATGGTTCTTGGGTATTTTTGTGAATTATATTGCGAAGATTGAAAGAAAGAGGATGGTTCAGTCAGCATACCTGTTTGTCGTAGCTTCCATTTGCGACACTGTTTTAGCAGGTAGATTGGTTCTGTTTCTTCCTCTGCCTCCTTATAGACTGCTTTTAACCCTAGGAGTGATGGGAAACTTTCTATGGTATGATCTTTGGTACATATGGCACAGGTTTTCACCATATCCAGTGGGAATTCTTTGTGACTATGCTTCTTACTGCATGAAGGACAGAATATCACTAAATTTTGTTCTGCTTCTACCTGCTTTTGTTTGGCTTGCATAATGTCCAATTACGTTGTCAGAGTTCCCAAAATATCTATTTTGAAATCCTCTAGCAGGTTGCCAATTTCTGCACGAGTTATACCTCCACCAAATATTTTGTTTTCCCTAGTGGCCATGTCACATTCTGCTGGTTTCAAACTCATGCTGCCTCTTGAGGACCTGATACACAATTTAATAATGTCAGCATATTCTTCTTGATATGTATCACCTTTGCCCATAATATTTAATGTCTCTATCTGTTGTTCTTTCATCCCTTTAATCAATGTAGTTTTTAGCACATTATTAGGTAAAGGCAAAGTTGCATAGGGAGACCGCTGGAGGTTATATTGAAATTGTTCCACATATTCTTTTAATGTTTCACTGGGTCTTGCTACCATTTGGAATATTTTGTCTTTCAACTCCCTAGATCTGTAATAGTCCTTATATTTTTTTAGGAAAGCGCATTTCATTTGTTCCCAATCATTTATTGTGCCACCACCTAATCCCATAAACCAACGTAAGGTTTCTCCTTTCAGTGTGGAAGGAAACAATTTTAGTTTTTGGGGGTCAGCGGTATAATAATAACCCCAACATAATACATCAAATTCAAACAAAAATGCATCTGGATCCTCTGATTTTAATCCATGAAAGGTGGGAATATTTTGGAGATGGGTAGCTTTCATGGGTGTGTTGACTGTTGTTTCAACGATGGGATATTGCAATGTAGAGGTCTGAGGTGCTTGTGGGTTGTTGGCCATTTTATCAAATATGTGCCAATACCCTTCCGAGATCTCTAGAGAGTTATTCCTAGGATGATTAGAAGGGGTGGGAATGATCTAACAACACTCCCTCGATCTGGGATACTAGGTGTTCCTTGTTGGATTACTACCTGAGGGGATCTTGGTTCCTCTATTTCCCCTGTTTCTCCTCCTCCTTCATGAATATTACAAGAATTCCCTTCTTGTGAGGAAATTGGGTGTGAATTTTCAATCTCTTGAAAACTCTGCTCAGTTACCACTATTTTCTTGTGGACCTCAACATAGGCTACAGATGGTGAGCCTGTGGCCTGAAGGGAGACAGTAGGTTGTCTGGAAGCAACGTTTCGAGAACCTACTGATGGCTAAGATTCGAATTTCCTTAAGATGTAGTCTATGAACATTGATTATCCAAGGGTCACCAATTCCTTAGATCTGTCTAGTTTGGGTAGTGGAATTGGATTGTTTTTGGGTTTTTTCTTCTTAGTCATTCATGCAAACAATTCAAATGTTTATCTCTACCCTAAGTTATTAACAATTCTACTGGAAAGTGGGTGGGGGAGCAGGAATTTTATGTGCTCCATATGCAAGTACTTAGCTTTCATTTTTAATACCCAGCTCTCTCCCAACAAATAAGTAACAAATACCTACTTCAAATTTCTGTAATTGTGCTGAAAAGCGGGTGGAGGAGCAAGCACTTTACTTGCTCATTACGTAGTTTCTTACCTTCTATTTTCAAAACCCAAGTCTTCTTCAACAATAATCATCAGATGTACATTACTCCTTAGAAATGGCTACACTCTCCCCTACAACAGCGCCAAAATGTTGACTGATAAAAGGTGCCTTTTCAACTCCTATTTATCTTCACATTAATTATCAATCCGGGTAGGTCTTTCTATTTCAAGAGTGTACCTAGTATGTGGCAGCTATTTAACTCAGAGAGTAATGCTTCTAAATTGCAGTATAGATCTTTTAAATACAAGAGTAAAAAGATGCAGCAAGTAAATTATCATTTCAGTCTAAAAGAAAAATCAATCCTTTGATGAAATCAAATCCTACAACAATTCGGGTAACAACAATATGCAATTCAAGTAACATCAGTTCCAATTAAGAGTACAACAGTGATAACTCTTCTCTTAGAAACTAATTAAATTTAAATCAAATGCACTACTCTGTAAAACGACGATGACATCAATCTGAGAGCCTAACAATAGTAGTTAATTCTCATTATAGTTGATTACATCGAGCAGGATATTCATCTAGGAAACTCAATCCAAAGCAAAAGGAAACTAATTAAACAAAATGTTGTAAATTACATAAAACAGAGCTATTCTGTCAATGCAAAGAAATAAGGAACAACAATGAATTAAAATAGCAGAAAGCAATAATACTATCAACTGTCACACTTGCAAGAATCAGAAATATATGACATAGGTGAAGCAGTGAATTCCACTGGAAGTCGGGCCTTTAGCCGTTAGTGTACACTGCTGGTTTCTTCAGATAATTGAAAAGGAACAACAACTCCTCTTATGTATTAATCATGAAAGAGTATTACAATGTATTTGCATTATTCGCTACAACGAAAGTCTGTAATTGAGAATTACAATAATAATAACAAAAATTGTCCCCCCTTCTACTCACAATCGTTGCCTTTTATAATGAGAAAGGGGTAAAAAGATAAATGATAAAAGTGATCCCTCAGGATCTCTCGATCCTGAGGGATTCGCGCAACTTTCTAACTTCGGACATCTTTCCCTCCTCGCACTGATCATGTTGATTTGGTTTTGGAGGTATCTGCAACCGTCGCATTACTTCCTTAGCTTGCTGCTTTTTCATTGTCCCTTAGTTAGGGAACAATAATTGTCCCTTTTCGTACTTTCCTGCATAAAGAAGGATGATAATTAGCCAAAGCATAACTGCAAATAATTTATGTATTTCTTACCATAATTTCTTAATAGATTAGTGCATTGAGATATAGAAAGGATGAGAATAAAGGAAAATGATAATAAGTTAATAGTAAATGCATACCTTTTCCATGACCCAACATTGGGGATGCTCTTATAGACATATATATAGGTGGAACTAATGGTTCAGAATCAACTTACAATGTGGGACTCGCACGCCTTTCCTTTTGGGTGGTTTCGGTTCTCTAGGAAATCAGTTCCCTTTCAAAGCTTGTTCATTAACCTAATTCCTCTCAGGCTGACCCATCAGAATTTGCATTAGGGAATGGATATGCAAGGTCAGTTATACCCTTTATTATAGCTGAGGTTGCTTATCAAGCCATTCAAATGGCCTCCGTAGACCCTGATTATAATCTCCCCCCACATGAGCCTATCTCGCTCAACAGTATCCTCAATTCCTAGCTTCAGCAATAGGTTCTAATCCTTGCATCATATGGGAAAGGTTCAGCGATATTAGAAGGTAATATGTGTTGTTACCCAAAAGGATACATAAGTCAAGGCAATAAGTAAGTAAAGTCTTGGATGCTCGTAAGTAAAGGAAAGGTTCATAGATGCCATACCTCCCCTCCTAAGATTCCTAAAGGTAGGCGAAACTGAACCAGAGGTATTAAAGCATGGACCTAACCAGAGGAAGGAAATGAATTCTAGCTCGCTAGCACATAACAAACACAACAAAGGACATTATACACACAATGATATCAATGGAATGTATTGAACTAGGAGGACGAACCATGCGGGCCTAATTTTCCATTTCAACTAAGTGACTCAAAACATTCCAAATGCATGAAGAAATTGACTCTTATATAATATAGATAGATGGAATATTCAAGCATTTCACTGCTCTCAGTTTAGGCTCTTCCTTAGATGAACTGGACCTGAAATGTGCCAATCCTTCTCTAAACCACTAATCCTCCCAAGAAGGGGATTTGGGCTCGTCCTACTTGCTTTTCTAAACTGCCAATCCATCTTCAATCTCCATGGGACTTCTTTCATCTTTCGTGGGAAACTTCTTTCACTTTCATGGGACTGACTTTGACTTCATAACCTGATAGTCTGATGGACTGGCTCAACAGAATGGATTGAACCATCAACAAGTGTATATGTCACAGCCTAGCTTGTTAGTCGAATGCATAAGAAATTGGGTACCTAGTTAATATGATGCTTCTTTTCCTGATTTCATATCATGTGGTGAAGGAGATGAACTAGTTTGGTGCCTTTCTAGTTTATTTTATGTGGAAACTAGACCATTTATCACTGGATGGATTAAAAAAGCTATATCAGGTTTCTATTAATTACTATTCATGTTCAATTAAAACTTTGGAATCTCTTTCTTTCATTGCCGAGCCTAACACATGACCTGAAACCCTTCCTTTTAAGTGGAACCCCGCTAATCACCTACCAGTAGGCCCGAAGGGAGCGATCGATAATGATTGTCTTAGGCAACCACCCTATTTCTTTTTTCCCATGGTTCTCCCAGATGTGTGGTTAAGTAATGAAACAACACAACCTACCTACACTTTAGTAAGAAGTTGGAGATTGACCTAATCCACTTTCATTCGGCACTGCTAGCTAGGATGAGCAATTTTGAATGGGATGGAGAAGGAGGATAAAGGTCTAGTCCCATTATATATAGGAGGAAAGGATAAAATTGGCATGATAGGATGTTCAAACTCTTCTTGTTATTTCTTCCTTCAAATGAAAACCAAAAACACAAACCTAAAACTTAGCTTTATTTAGCATATGCTCGCACTAATAAATGTTGGTCAAATGTTAAAACATCTAAATAACTAAGCATGGTTTATAGATTATTACCATTACTTTACATGATAGGCTCTGATGTGTTAGTATTACTATGGTAATTATAGTACTTACCTTTTTGATAAGGTTTTAATGCTAATAGTTAAAATGTTAAGTACGTTTATTTACCTATATTAAGTTGTTGGTCAAATGTTAAAACATCTATATAACTAAGCATGGGTTATAGATTACCATTACTTTACATGATAGCTACCGTAATTATAGTACTTACCTTTCTAATAAGGTGTTGAATTTTTTTTTTTTAAGAAATTCTATTAAAGCAATTATTGTCAGCATGGAGTCCTTTAATACTTCAAACCTGGCAAGGACTACCGCTGCATGTAGTTCTTGTTCAATATGTTTACACTTGCATAAATCCTTTTGCAATTTCAATAGCAAACAAGTTAGTTTATCTTAGGATTATACGACCACAGTATATTGAATGAAACATTGATGGCATACTATATTTCTTGACAACGATGATCTTAACCATTACCATCACTTAAGAATAATACTATTGCTTGGACATATACATGAAAACATATTAAATATTGTTTCGAATGTTGTTCGTATATTTGAACATGGTAGTCATAAACATACAAAGGTGGCTATGGTTTTTGTATATGATAGAGTTAAATCAACATAGATTTATTTTAAATCCAACTTTATTAATCAAAAAACGTGAATGTTACACATCTTTGACATAATTGTAGAATAAGCCTTAATTCTCTCCATGTAAATATGATTTAGTGAAGAACTCGATTCATTAAGTCACATTGAATAAAGTTATATCTTCTAAATTGAAGAAATTTAATGTCGTTATAAGTTTTAAGGATAATTTTCTTTGAGTAATATTACTCATTTAATTCGATGTCATTTTTAATTTTGCATATTACAATATATCGATCCTCTTATAATTATTATTATTATTATAAATCCATCCTAAATTTAGATTTATTAAACATGTAAAAATATTTTTAAAAAAAATTCTAAGTGTAATGAAGGAATGTGTTTATAAAAATACTAAATATTTTTTTCATTAAATTACATTAATCTATCTATAGTAATGGGTAATGGTAGGGGTTTGTATTAAACTACGTTGTAGTTGAATTGTATTACAAAATGGGGATAGCGTAAAAAGGTAAGGTTTTTTTTCTGTTTTTCTAGCATTGTTATCGACTTATGAGTTTTAAAAATTTAATAATTATACAAAATGCACATAGGAAAGAGGACATATGAATATTGCCAAACAAAGTATCTTAACAAAAACAAATGATAACAATGTATCTACAAAAAATCAATAAATTCCATTTATATCAAGAATTTCCATACACTTTACGATCCAATTTGGATTTGTCTTTAGAGTCCATAGCCACTATAATAGACACAATTGTGTGACTAGGTTGATGTTTTTCTTCACTGGTCATGTGAGTAACAACATGTTCCACTAAATTTCTAGGGGGTTAGGAGATACTTGATTCTATGTGAGTTGTTCGTGGAGGGGAAGCAAAGTAAGTGGAGATTGAAAAGTTCCATAGTGTTCTCTAGTAGATATTGCACATATGCAATGTTATAGGTCACTTGAGCTTGTCTACTTCGTAGAATGAATAACATTGCTCAGGCATCCTTTTCCCATTCATGAATGGTGAGTATATCCTATTGTGTCAATATTGCATCAGCATTGAGTTTTGTTTCATTATTTCTCAAATATATTCTTCCATTTATTCTATTCAAACATTGAATAAGTTGCATTCCCATCGTTCTCCACAATAACCTTATCATATTTATTAAATTTCCCTTAGGTTGTAGAGGAGGCAACATCTACTCCTGTAGTGATAATTCACCCTAGAAATGTTTAAATGGTGACAAGTATTCCTATAATGGTGATGCACAAAGCAAGGTACAAAAAAAACATGTTCTCATTTAAATGGGTGAAACTACCTAGAGCATTCCATTCCATTTAGTATTCCCTCCAACCTTAAATTTTCCTGCATATAGGACCTTAACCAAACATAGTATTGTTCATTATGATGTTGTGTGAAGAATAAATCAAGTAAAATAGTGATGCACTAGTATCCTTCTCTTAAATGCATGTAATTACATATGTGGTGTTTTTCATTTATTTGTATTTTAACGCTATTATGAATGGGACATGGAGATATGCAATTTTGTCTACCCTCCTCATTTCTAAATTACAGAAGATTTGGAAAAATAATCTAAAAGCACAATCTTCTCTTAATACTAATGATGCAGTAGATTTATTATATTATTATAACCCATATTTGTAAACTTATTTTCATGTTCAAATTGATAAATCTAAAAACATAATTAAAACCTACACCTCATTATTAGTCCTTGCCTCGTCGGGGCTATAACATTATCCTCATGTCAAAATGCGTTGACATTCTAATATTTTGCATTTTTTTTGTAAGTTTCACCAAAGTTTCCATAAAATGCTTAATATTCCTATTTTATCTTAAATTCAAAAATAATTTTCTAATTTTGAGGAAATGTTTTTTCTAATTTTTTATTGGCTAAGTGAGATATGATGGGACATAATTCCCCTAGTGGAGGGTGTTTCATTTTTAGTATTTTTCAGTGCTTGACAAATAATTTTAAAATTGAAAAAAGGTTAATTTTTTGAGTGGCTATTTCATGGGTCAGTGTTGTAACACTAACACTGACACTAGAACTATTATGTTACTTCTTTGTCTAATGATGTTACAAGTGATGCAATTCTGGTGCTTTATGTAGCTTGGGGACCTAAATGAGAACAAATCTTCAATTAATATTATTAGTGGATCATTCCTTGTGTGAAACTTATTAAAGTGTGAAGTGTGAAGTTCAATGTGGAAAAGTTTTCCTGTGTGCAGAGGCTTTCTTGTGCTGAGCTTTCAACATTCGAAAATCCCTGCAGAAGAAAAAATCTGTACACTGCGAAGGCCAATAGTCTACGTGGTTGAAGCCCACTCTGTCAAAGATCGGAGTGATTTACTCAATTTGAATTTACTCATTGAGAACTTCAACTGTATTGATGTCTCAAACTCAAGCCCTATGAATGTCACTAAGGTCATAGAATAAACTTTTTTGTCTTCACTCTAGCAACTTTTTAGCATCGGAAATAAGATATTTCAGGGATTTCACTACATAGGTGACCGAGTAGCCATTTTCATGAACATCAAAGGCACAAAGATTACGAGGTTCAATCTTAATCATAATTAAAATTGGAAGAATGATATCGAATTTAAACTCAAATTTTTGGTCTACATAAATGTTCACACCCAATCTTTGGGATTAGGAAGATCTATGTAAATATTGTAAATAGAAAAATAAAAGAAGTTTGAAGGCAAAGAGATATTAGGAGATTAAACCCAATAGTCTTCCTATCGTTGTATGTATTAATATTCTATCTTAATGCAAAACACAATTACATTCATGGAGTTACTCCTTTCCTAACAAGGTATCAGAGCTAGCTCCCAAATTTAGTTTTCTACTCATGTAACTCCTCTCTCCCTTAAAAAAAAAACATTGTCTTTGATTCTTTGTCAATTCTCTGCCTCAGTAAGTTATTCTTGTTTCTTAAAATCCAATACGTTGGATCATCTCTTCACATCGTTAGCTCATCTTCTCACAGTCGTTAGCTCATCTCCGTGACTGTGGATTGCATAGACTCTTGGATTGAATCAACACTCACTTCTTGTGCATTAAACAGTGTTGGAACTATGTCGGTATACATTGAACAACGCTGGAACTATGTCAGTGTGCATTAGAACTATTCTAGTGTAAAGGAGTGTATAAGTGTTGAACTTTTTATCAAGTATTGTGTTTGACTGAATGTTGCGTATTTATGGTATTCTACAATTTTAATGGAAGTGCATTGAATGATCACTTACCCAATTTGATACAGAGTTATATGGTATGCATTGCAACTAGAGTTATATGGTATGCGTTGCAACTAATTTTACGTATGAAAATATATGTTGACTATTTTTTGAAGACCAAAATATTTTGATACTACCTATGCAAATTCCTAGAATGTATGTGTTGGAGGTTGCATTCTGTGATTCAACAAATTTTCTTGAGGGTCGAAAACCGTGACTGTGGTGTTTAATTAAGCCTTGTTGTGTGCTCCCTTTTTTTAAGATTGTATGATATGTTGAGTTTTTTTATGAGGGTTGCATGGCGTTTCTTGTTAATAGGATAGTCATTACATGGTATGTTGTATTGATTGAAAAAAAAGGCAAATGAATGTTGTGCATTAACTTCTTTTTAAAGGTCGTGCATATATGTCGGTCGTATGTTATGAAGATTGTGTGCATGTGTTGAAGCTTATATGTTTTGACACATGTAGGTGGTGGTATATACATGTTATAGTCATAAAATGGTCAAGAATCATGATGTAATATGGAATACGAAATTCGTTGAAATTTTTTAATGGCCATATACGATATATAAGAAATTCGTTAAATTTTATTATATTAAATTACCATATGGTATATGGACTTTGTATATTGAAGAGTGAAGTTAGTAGTGAGGTTTTTAAATTAGTTTGGTAAGAAGGAAGAAATTAAGGTTGCATTATTTTGGAAATCAAAAGAACATAGTCTTTTTTTGATGATGCATTCACTAATTTCCATTGTGGGAGTAGTTATGTTATGAAACCAGCTCACAAAATAGAAGAAAGAGATAGATAAATGACTTAAAGCGTAGCCTCTTCAAGGGGGAAGCCTCTTTTACATTACACAAATGAAAAATTCTTGGAAGATACAAATGACAAGACCTCCTTTCTGTATATAGGAGTCTAAGGGGTCACAATATAATCAGAGCCGACATAACAATAATAATGTAAGGTCACAACAATAACAATAATGGGCTTCTATGGGGCACAATCACAACAATATGGGGACAACAAGGGCACAAAAATTACAATAAGGGGTACAATGACAATAATGGTAAGATAATACATGTGTATTATAGGGACCTAACATACCCCTCTCCTTCAAAAAAGTGTTGTCCTCAACGCTTGAGTAGTTCTGGATGATTCTATATAAACTTCTCATCCTCCCATGTAGAATCTTCAGTGGGTAATTTCTTCCACTTGATGAGATACTTTGAAATTGATCGATTTCACAACTGTCTAGTTCTTGTTTATGTGACTGCTTCAGGTTCCAATATGATTTTTCCTTCCTCGTCAATCTCTCACAATACTGTTTCAACTAGGAGCTTGTCACATATAACCTTCTTTAAGCATGAAACATGGAAAACTGGGTGCACTCAGGAAGATGCAGGAAGTTCCAATTTGTATGTCATAGTACCAATCTTTTGCAACACCTTGTAAGGACCATTATACTTTGGTGATAAATTATTATCCTTCTTAGCTTGCTTTAGGTACATTTGTTTGTATGGTTGTAGCCGTATAAAGACTCAGTCGCCTACATCAAAACTTCTTTCACTACGATGTTGATATGCAGGTGGTTTCATTCTATTCTATGCCAAAGTGAGGTTATCCTTTAAGAGTTGGAGAACTTTTTTTTGATGTTTGATGTGCTATTCCACTGCTTGAACCTTAGAATTTTCTCTTAAATATGATGTGAAGGACAGTGGATGATATCCATAAAGTGACATAAATGGGCTCATTTTTGCTGCAGTATGGAAGGAAGTGTTATAACACTATTCAGCGAGAGGCAACCATTTGAACCATTGTGTCTATTTATCAGATACAAAGCATTGGAGATATCCTTCCAAACATTTGTTCACTATCTCAGTTTTCCCATCACAATGAGGATGATAAATGAGCTATGAGCTAACTGAGTACCCGGACAAGAAAATAATTTTGTCCAAAAATTTCCTCTGAAAATAGGATCTCTGTCACTTACAATAATCCTTGGGTTTCCATGTAGCTTTTGAATTGTTTTCACAAATGCAGTAGCAACTGTACTAGCTTTAAATGGATGAGATAATGCACAAAACTGTGCATATTTGGTAAGTCTATCAACTATCACCATGATGACATTCTTTCCTTCGGACTTGGGTAAGCCTATGATAAAATCCATTGAAACCTCCTCCCAGCGTTGACTTGGAATGGATAAAGGTTGTAATAGACTTGGGGTCTTAATTGGTTTAACTTTGTTTTGTTGGAAAACCAAACATTCCACCACAAATTTTTGAATATCATATTTAAGGCCATCCCAAAAAAAATCCTTCTTAACCCTGTGCTAAGTTTTTTAAAAATCCTTAATGCCCTACTAAGGGAGATGTGTGAAATTCCCTAAGAATATTTTGTTTGAGTTGGGAATTCTTATAGAGGTATAAGTGATATTTGTACCATCACAAATCATTTTTCCAACTAAATGTATCAGATGTATTGGGATCTTGCTACAACTTTTGAATGAGTGCCCACACTTCTTCATCATTCTTCTATTCATCCCTTCCTTTGTTTATCCAATCTAGTTGGATAATAGAAATGGCACAAATAAATGCTTCCACATCCTCATCCTTTCTTGAGAGTGCATCTACAACAACATTTTGCTTCCCTTTTTTGTAGATGATTTCAAAGTCATAATCCAACATCTTTGTGACTTTTTTTTGTTTCTCTTTTGAAGATAATATTTTTTCTAAAAGTTATTTAGGACTATCATGATTTTTTTTTACCTTAAAGTATCTTCCCATTAGGTAAGGTTGCAATTTCTTAAGTGCATGTAGTATTTCCATCATTTCCTTCTCATAAATAGATTTGTGTAAATATTTTCCTTTTATTAGATGACTTTTGAATGAAATGGGTCTTTCTTCTTGCATTAAAACAACACCAATTCCATTTCCTAAGGCATCACATTCCAAACTAAAAGTTTTTGTGAATTGCGTAGCTAAGACCGGGGCTTGGCACATTTGCTATTTAAGATGTTCAAAGGCCTTCGTTGCTTCTAGAGTCCAAGAGAATGCATATTTCTTCAGTAATGTTGTTATAGGTGTTGTTATTCTCCCATAATCCTTAACAAACTTGCGATAATACCCTGTCAACCTGAGAAATCCTCACATATGCTTTATGGAGGTGGGGGTTTTCCATTCCTTAATGAATTTAATTTTTCTAGGGTCTACCTTAACACCTTCATGACATACAATATGACCCAAATATTCCACCTATTATACTCCAAAGAAGCATTTAGAGGTTTTTGCATATAATTGTTTCTCCTCCAATAGTTTGAGCACTCTCTCAACATGTTGAATAGGATCCTTCCAACACTTGTTGTACATTAGTATATTATCAAAAAATACTAACACAAATTTTCTAAGGAAGGGTTTGAAATGGAATTCATCAAACTTTGAAATGTAAAAGGTGCATTGGTAAGGCAAAAAGGCATGACCAAAAAATCATAATGACCCTCATGAGTTCTAAATATTATTTTGGAATGTCTTTAGTCTTCATTCGGATTTGATGATATCCTGAACGAAGGTCTAACTTGGTGAAGCAAATTTTTGCATGCAGTTCATCCAATAATTCATCAGTGACACAAATGGGGAATTTATCTTTAATAGTGAACTTGTTGAGCTCCCTATAATCCAGACACATGCGCCATGATCTATCCTTCTTGTGAACCAATATTACTGGAGCAAAGAAATAACTTTGACAAGGTTGAATTATACCAACCTCTATAATTTCTACAACCATACCTTCAAATTCACTCTTTTGGGCATAGGGATATCTCTAAGACCTAATGTTTGGAGGAACACTTCCTGGAATCAAATGAATAGCATGATCATGATAACGAATAGATGGAAGGCCTTTGGGAGTCTCAAATACCATAGAATAATTATCCAATAATTTTTGGAGATCTTGAGAAATAGATGAATCCAATGTGGGAACCTCTAGCGAACATAATTGTGCAATTATGCCTCATTGTTCTTTCTTTAGAATATTTTTCATGCTGTTAGACCTGATTATCTTTCCTAGTTTCCCTATGATACCCCTTAATTCAACTTACTTTCCTTCCAAAACAAATTTCAAGAAAAGTTCTTGAAAATTAAAAGTTATCGTACCTAAAGATTGTAGCCATTGAACTCCTAGTACAACATCAGCACCACCCATTAGAATGGAAAGCATTGGAATATTAAACACATATTCTCCCATTGATAGCTTGATATTATGGCACTTTCTAGAGAAATTTATGGTTCCTCCATTTGTAACCATCACTTGACACTCTGGTGTTGGATATAGAAATCAATTCAATTCCTTGGCTATCTTACAGTGAGTAAAATTATGGGTACTGCCCGAATCAATCAACACTATTACATTTTCCTTCTTCATATGTCCTCCTATATTGATAATTTGCAAAGTGGTAATTCCGGCCAATGCATTACAAGATATGGTCGGATTCATTTCTTCTTTATCTAGGTTTTGTTCCTGGTGTGTATCCTCTTCTTTTGATTTTTCTTGTTCCTTTTCTCCTACTCTTCACAATCTATGTAAAATAATTTCTTCTCACCACACTTATGACCTTTAGTGTATTTTCTATCACAACTGTAACAAGGCCCTTTTTCTCTTCTTTTTTCCAAATTTTTTATGTCAACCTTGTAGGTTGTAGAAGGCTAGGGGCAACAACACTTCCATCTTTATAGTTGTGAGTGGTAGGCTTCCTTGTTGCATAATTTTGATTTCAATTTTTCTTGCTATCCTGAATGCCTTCTCCAATGAATTAGGTTCCCAAAGGTGAACGTCATGTTGGATTTTATCCTTTAAATTCTCTGTGAACACATCAATCCTATGCTCCTCTGGAATATCTTTTACCCTTATATTCAATTTTCGAAAGTCCTCAATGTGCTCCACCATTGAACCCTTTTGTTTGAGATTTATCAATTGGCTAAAAAAAGTGTTTCTTTTTGTATCCTCATAATGTGATATCATTTATTCCATAAAAATTTCCCAAGTGACAATTTTCTTACGAGAGAAAATCCATCGATACCATAAAAATTGATTGGGTTCCAAATATAAATTTGCAATACGTACCTTTTGTGTTCTTTGCAAACAAGGCTTATGAAAATTTAAAAAAAAACTACACACCATTTTTTTCCGCTTTGTATGAGCTTGATCTTGAAATGCCTGTAACTCTATAATTTTGAATCTCCAAGTTATGAAATTTTGGCCTATAATATACCTCTGATGCTTCTTTCCAACCCCACAAGTTTGATCGCAATTGGATTCCCGAAGGAAGAGTTATGCCCACTCTCCCACAATGACCTAATTATAGACTAGTTCAGTACGGGCCACGTGTCACTTTTTCAACCTTAGGTTCTGAAAATGATACCCAACACACTACAGTCCATCTTCTTTCTGTGAATTTTTACTAAATTTGAATCCTATGCTCGGAGAGAAGTTTATGACGATTTTCCCAAAGTGACCTACTGAAATCAAATTCGGGAGCTTGCAAAAAACCGTAACTTCCTCAATTCATATCTCCAAAAATATAGATACACAATATCAAAATTTAGGTCACGTGGTTCATCATGATTTTGTCTCAAATGGGTTTTAGTTTCAGCTTCTGATATTCATAGAAAAAAGGTATAATGAAAATGCCATGATGGCCTGTTTGAAGTAGCAAAACCTAAAATCCAAACCTCTGATACCAATTGTTATGCAACCAGCTCACAAAATAGAAGAAAGAGATAGATCAATGACTTAAAACATAGCCTCTTCAAGGGGGAAACCTAATTTACATTACACAAATGAACAAGTCTTGGATGATACAAATGATAAGACCTCCTTTCTATACATAGAAGTCTAAGGGGTCACAATATAATTAGAGCGTACATAACAATAATAATGTAAGGGCACAACAATAACAATAGTGGGCTTCTATGGGGCACAATAATAACAATATGGGGACAACATGGGCACAAATATAACAATAAGGGGTAAAATGAAAATAATAATAAGGGAATACACTCATCTTAAAGGGACCTAACAAGTCCCCTTTGGCAAATAAAACTATCATGAATGGTCCCAAAAGATAAAACATACCTTGACTTTAAATGAGTTGTGGAAATGGGTTTGTGAAGGAGAAGGAGACAATGCACCAGGAAAACGTACTTCAGACAAGGATCTTTTCATTTGGGAAAAAAAGAATAGCAAGGCCTATGCCTTGATTACAGGGCCAATAAATGAAGAGTTGAATCATCATATTTTCCATTTTCAAATGATTTTGAAGATTTAAATAAGTTGAAAGAATTATATGATTCACACTCTGAGCTTGAATTTGTTCAATTGATGAACAAGTTCTTTAATCTTGAGTTGAAAAATGATGACCCTCTTACCTTAGCATTAGAAATAAGATCCATTATGCATGACAGAAAAGGCACTGGTGTTGAAATAGATGTTCCTCTAACTGCCTAGGTCAAGGTACTATATCCCACTTATTCACATTAACTTGAGTCATTGCAAGAAAGTGGAAAACTTAAGGATATCTATTTTGAATCCTTTGAGAAGATATTTTCTTAAAGAGAGAAGGCTTTTGGAGAAAAATAGCTCCTCTGTCCTCTAAAGAATTTGTGTGTGTGGGTTTTAACCCTGTAGAGAAATTGCCTACAAACGAATTCTTAAAAACAGAAAATAAACGATGGCAAGAGCATAAAACATAAAATAGATATACACAGATATTTTCCCTTGAATCCCAAAACTGAGACTACTATATTTATTTTTCATTATATTTCTTTCAATGTTAATACATACATACAGATATATATTATATATATATATATATATATATATATATATATATATTATATATATTGAAGCATCTATTAACATTGGATTAGAACATAACCATAGTTCCCTTGACTGGATCTACAAAATACCATGGGCAAAAAACTATCATGCCCAAAACCATGTGTGAAATTCATGCCCAAAACCATAGGTAGGTCCAACCACCTAATATAGGGTCCAAAAAAAATTCCCAAGGAGCTTCCCTAGACCTTGTGTAGGGGACTACTAACCCCTTGATAGGGGGACTATCACCCCCCATCTAACCTCCTGTAATTGTAGCTAGTCATGGAAAGAATATAACACACACTCAACATTCTCCCACTTGTTTCTTTATTTGCATAGGGGGACACAAGGGATCTTAGTCATTGGTCTAGCCCTGTAATGCCCATTATTTCTCTACAACAAGAGAACATCTCTGTGCTCATAGACTTTTTCAATGCATTTGTAGTATTCTTCAAAGTGTCCACCTTTACCAGAAACATCTTTTTTTCCTCAACCATATCCCTTACAAAATGATACTAAACAGTGATGTGCTTTATCTTTGAATGATAAGCAAGGTTCTTTGCCAAGAAAATTGCACATTTGTTGTCATAGTCTATCCTTATAGCTCGTTTTACTAACCCCATACTTGATCATAATCTCTGCAACCATGCTTCCTCCTTGCTTGCATGAGTGATTTCATATATTATGCCTCTCTAGTTGAAAGTGTCACTACAGATTGTCTCTTACTCATCCAAATGATTGCACCTCCAAATAGGTTAAACACATACCCACTCGTAGATCTTCTCTTTTCCATATCTCCAACCTAGTGTACATCAACAAAACCATGAATGTCCCAAACTCTGTCCAATCCTGGTCTTCCTTGTTAGCATAATCCATAATCACTAGTGCCATGCAAATACCTGAAAACTCGCTTCATTGTTGTCCAATGCTCCTTCCCTGGTTTTGAAATAAGCCTACTCAATACTCCCACTACGTGTGAAATGTCGGGTCTAGTATAGACCATTATATACATTAGGTTACCGACTTCACTTGTGTATGGAACACAGGACATGTCCTATTCCTATTCTTGTGTCTTGGGACATTCTTCAGTAGATAAATTTACACCTACACGAATAGGAACCTTCACCGGTTTACTACCCTACATATTAAACCTCTACAGTATTTTCTCAACATACTTCCTCTGGTTTAACCACGGCTTCCTCTTTACCCAATCTCGTTTAATTTCCATGCCCAAAATATAGTTTGCATCACCAAGATATTTCATGTTGATTTTGGAGGACAATTGGGTCTTCAAATCTTGGATAATTTCTTTGTTATTTCCAATCAACAACATATCATCCACATACAAGACCAAATAAATCAGATGGTCACCAATCAATTTAAAATACACAATTGACCTTCTTTTCTTCTGGTGAAGCCAAGTTCCCATATAAATGCATCAAATTTATGATAACACATCCTTGGTGATTTTTTCAACCCATACTAATACTTTTTTAACCTGCATACCAGTTCTTTTTTACCCTTCACCGCAAAGCCTTCGGTTTTCTTCATGTAGATGTATTCTTCCAAATCCCCATGATAAAATGTTATCTTCACATCCTTCTGTCCTACCTCAAAATCAAAAGCAACAACAATAGATAAAAGTAATATAATAGAAGCTACCTTGGAAACAGGAGAAAAAATATCACCAAAATAAATTCTCAGCACCTGTGAATAACCTTTTTCTACCAACCAAGCTTTGTATTTATCCACTTTGTCTTCTACATTCATAATTTTCTTAAACACCCATTTTCTTCCAATGAGTTTCCTTCCAACTGACCACTCCACCTGATCCCAAGCCTCATTTTTGCCAAATATGCCATTTCATCAACCATGGCCTTTTTCTAGAGTTTTCCATCCTTTGAATCTATTGCCTTCCTCATAGTTTTTGGATTATCATCAGTAACAGATAAAGAAAAATTTGAACAGAAAGAAAATGGACTATACCTTTCTCGATGCCTTCTCTCCTGAACTAATCTTCTCACAGCTAGAGTTTGTGGCTCTTCATCTTTTGATTCCTCTTCTGTTGTAGAGTTTGATTCTCCCCCATTTAGCTCAAACTCTATCTTCTTAGGTTCCTTTGGTGAGACTTCATGTTTAATAACATCTTTCACCTCTCTAAACACCACATCTCGTTTCTACACAAGCTTCCTTGTTTATGGGTTCCAAAACTTCTAACCTTTCAAGCCATCCTTATACCCAATAAAGATGCACCTTTCAGATTTATTATCCAACATTGTTATTTTCTCCTTTGGAACATGTACATATGAATCACAGCCAAATACCCGCAGATGTGAAAGAGAGGGTTTTTTACCAGTCCATACCTATTGTGGAGACGTATCCTCCTATGCTAATGAAGGTGATCTATTGACCAGGTAACAAGCAATCTCCATCGCTTCTGCGCAGAATTCCTTTCCTAACCCGACACCACTGAGCATGCTTCTTGCCTTTTCCATCAATGTCCTCTTCATTCTTTCTGCAACTCTGTTTTGTTGAGGAGTGTATGAATTAGTGTTTTGTCATGCTATACCGCAATTTTTACAGAACTCTTCAAATTCCTTCTTGCATAAATCTCCATTATTATCTGTCCTCGACACCTTTATCTTATTCTCTGTTTGGTTTTCCACCAGAGCCTTAAATTATTTAAACCTATTAAATACTTCAGATTTATTCCTGAGGAAATATATCCATGTATTCCTTGAGAAGTCATCTATAAATGATACATAGTACACAGAATTACCCAGTGATGGAATTGACACGGGTCCAAAACAATCACTCTGCACAAGCTCTAATATCCCTTTCACCCTCTTAGCAGGAGAGGGGAAACTAACTTGACTCCCCTTCCCATATACACAATGTTCATATAAATCAAAATCTAGAGAGAAAATAGACATGCCTTCTACCATACCATCACCATGAAGTATTCGAAGATCCTTGTCTCCAATATGTCCAAGCCTTTGATGCCATAGCATGGTCTTTTACCCAGAGACCACTAGATTTTCTTCTCCACTTTCAAGAACCACAAAATGGTTACACCCATCAATAATAGTTATACCCCAAAGCTTGTACAGACTTCCAATCCAAACTCCCTACATCAATACGAGTGCTCCTTGAACCAATTTGTACGTATCTTTCACAAACATTGTTTTTACCCTGCATCATCCCTATTTCTCATAGAAATCAAATTTCTGGCCAATGCAAGAATATGAAGAACACCTGAAAGTGTTATAATCCTTCCACCTTGTAACTTTAGCTTGAATTTTCCACGTTTGATGATTCTAGCCTTCCTTTCATCCCCTAAGAAGACATCACCACCATCATATTTCTCATACTTGCAGAACCACTACCTATGGGGATTGAAGTGAAAAGAAGCACGTGAGTCAACCAACCATACCTCATGATCTACATGTGTACTTGAAGAAGAAGCCAATTACACATCCCCACCTTCACTTGAGGTGGTTTTCACCTCTGTAGAAAGAGCATAATCACATCCATTTCCTTTCTCAGGAACTTTAGATCTATAGTCCTTTCTGAATCTCCCTTCCTTTCCACATTTCCAACACACCTTTACAAGTTTTCCTGGAGATTTAGTTCTCCCTCTTGTTAAGAAATTTACTACATAACATAAATAATTATTGAGAGGAATAAATATAAAAATAACCAGCAACAACCATAAACACATAAACACAAATGTTTATCCGAGAAAAACCCACCCTAAAAAAATCTTATTAGCATTGGCCAAAACCCTGGCCAATCCAACCAAGTGAGCCTTCACCACTCACCTCCGGGTCTTGCATTACAATGAAGTCCTTCTAGCCTTTTATAAGCTCCATTACATATAATACCATGGGCAGAATACTATGGGTGCACAATACCATGTGCCCCAAAACCATCACTGTTTAACCTGGTCAACTTTGACTCTATCCTGAGTCAAGTTCACCTAACAATTCCCCCCTTAAACTTGACTTAGGGTTCCTTGACTAACTCCAGCCAAACCTTCTAAGTGAGACAATCCCACTCACTCTATCTCTTACCCCCTTTAGAGTTTTTACTTGGGGTATTATTAACCCGACATCCCCCCTATCACCTAGGTCTAACCCAGACTTTATCAGTGATCACTGAGGGGTACACATGCCTTACCAGGTCTCACAGTAGTATGCCCATTTGCATGCAATTATTTTGACTTCATTAAAAAAAAAAAAAATTATTGCTGCAATTCTGATCTGTCCTCTCTCAATTTGATTTTCTCAAAAGCTTCTATCAAACCAATCCAACTGCGATCCCGATGAGAACCTTGTAGATTCCAGCACCGATGGACTCATGTAGCAAAAAACGAACAATTTTTGAAGCCGCATGAACAATTTTCTTCTGTTGCTCTGCATGTATCCCACGCCTACTCCATCTTTCAACACGGCATAGAACACACAGGAAATATCCCTTATCGATTCCCTACGAAAAAAAACTCTGAACAAAATCAACCTTGAATTTTAATATTACTAAAGGTATCTCTCAACCTTCTTTAAATAGAAGCATGAATGCTGAACAATTCGTCAGCATGTTCCAAACTGGTAAATATCACAAATGCATTGTTATCCCTTTCGTACATTCTCCTCGAGCTTCTTCTGATTGTTCCACCATTATTTTCCAGACCCAGATATGGAAAAAGGCTGCATTGATCTCATCAGGCACTATAAACCCCTAGCATCAAAGAATCCATTTGAAGCTAATATCTTGCTCTAATACCAATTGTTAAGAAATTTACTACATAACATAAACAACTACTGAGAGGAATAAATATAAAAATAACCAGCAACAACCATAAACACAAATGTTTATCTAGGAAAAACCCATCCTAATAAGACCTTATTAGCATTGGCCAAAACCCTGGCCAATCCGACCAAGTGATCCTTCATCGCTCACCTCCAGGTCTTGCATTACAATGAAGTCCTTTCTGCCTTTTATAAGCTCCATTACATATAATACCATGGGCAGAATACTATGGGTGCACAATACCATGTGCCCCAAGACCATCATTGTTTAGCCTGGTCAACTTTGACTCTATCCCGAGTCAAGTTTACCTAACACCTCTAGATTTAGATCTCCCACTTAAGGACTTATTTTTGTTTTTGTTCTGGGACCTTCATCGTATAGAAAAGGCATCACCATTCTGGTCCTCCATATTTTTCCATCTCATCTCCTCAGACAACAAGGAAGGGAATATTTCACCAAACTGCAAGGTAGTTGTATTGCCACCTATGACTATCCCATGAATCTGGTAGACAACACAGTAAATTGATGCACTTATCTTCATCTCAAATTTTAATATCAATAGATAACAATTGGATTACCATAGTATTAAAGGCATTCAGATGCTCTGTCACTGACTCTCCATCCTTCATCCTTATTTTATACAACGTTTTCCATAGGAACAATTTATTCACCAGAGACTTAGATTGGTACAAAGTCCCTAACTTGTCCCACAAAGCCTTCACCAAAGCTTCCCCTGATGCATTCAACAATATTGAATTTTAATACACAATCATATTGTTCTCTTTGTTTTCTTATCCAACTTATTCTAGTCTTCATCTGACATTGTTGTAAGTTTAGTACCTAGATCTACCGTGATCCACTGATCCTTTTTCACCAGTAGATCCTCCATCTTAAGTTTCCACAACTCAACTCAAACCATTAAATTTCTCGATCTTTATATTTTCACTTCTCGCCATCTTCTTTCACCACAAGAATCGACCCCACAGATATCCCACTAAATAGAGTCTACCACAAGCTTGATCAAAACCCCTTAGCAGCAAAGGCATCCCCTTGAATCTAAAACAACTCCAATACCAAATGTAGGTTTTAACCCTACACACAAATTACGTCCAAACGAATTCTTAAAAATAGAAAATAAACAATGGTGAGAGCATAAAACATAAAACAAATATACACAGATATTCTCCCCTAGATCCCAAAACCAGGACTACCATATTGATTTCTCATTATATTCCTTTCAATGTTACAATACATACATACATACATATATATATATATATAGACACATGTTGAAGAATCCATAAACCCTAGATTAGAACATAACCATAGTTCCCTTGACCAAATCTACAAAATACCATGGTTAGAAAACCATCATGCCCAAAACCATGTGTGAAATCCATGCACAAAACCATAGGTAGGTCTATCCACCTAATATAGGGTCTTAAAAAAATTTCCCAGGGCTTTTCCTTGGACCCTATGCAAGGGGGCTACTCTCCCTCCAAATACCCTGACACGGGAGGTACTACGCCCCCACCCCTCCCTACGCCCCCCCCTCCCCCTCCCTCCCACTACGCCCGACGCAACAAAGGAGGTCTTGGTCGCCCCCATCTAACCCCCACCTCTTGCAACTAATCATGAAAAGAATATAACACACACCCAATAGTACACCTTATAGAGAAAAATAAGAATCAAGGGAAAGATTATTCTATAGGAAGAGGTGGCCGAAAAGGAAGAGAAAGCAGAAGGAAGAATTTTAGAGGCAGGGAAGACAAACATTTCCAAGGAGAAAGGTCTGATCTTCATTATATATGGTGTAACATAAATGGACATGATGCTTCCACATGTAAGCTACCTTGGGACAGAGTCGAGAAGCAAAGAAATGAAGAAAAAGGTAAAACACATGTTAAAGGGAAAGGAAAATCACTAGAGCCCGCTCATTATGTTGTGCCACATTGCAACATTAGAATAACTAAGGACCTATTCAAGGCTTCACTTGCTTCATGGAAATATTATTGGTTACTTGATTTAGGGGAAACTTGCCACATGACCTTCAGAATATATTTCTTTGAATAATTCATTGACAATGTTGATGGAGTAGTCCACTTTGCAGACAAGTCAAAACTCGAGCCATCAGGGCTTAGTAGTAGCAAGCTCAAACTACCTAGTCTTCCAGACTTTCTTCTGCATGATGTTATATACCAACCAGAGTTGAGGAGAGACTTGTTATAATTGGTCCACATCCACTAGAAAGGACACTCCATTCACATATTTGATGGAAAGGTTGAGGTCAGAAAAGCATCAAATCACTCACTTGCCATGACTATGATAAAACAAGAAATACTTCTAAAGCTGCAAGGAACCTCTGCTCATGCACATAAATTTTCATATAGTTCACACTATGATGAAGGTACACTTCCATCAAGTATTTTATGGCATGCTATATTTGGGCACTTAAGCTATGACAACCTTCATTTGTTGGACAAAAATGGTGTTACTGGTTTTCCTACAATTCCCAGGATACTTAGGCAATGTGATGCTTGTATGTTAGGAAAGAACAACAATCAATCTTTTCATGATTCTCATTCCAGAGCACATAGAAAAATTGAACTCATTCATTCCCATTTATGTGTCCCAATGCGTGTTCCTTCTGCAAATGGTAATAAATATATGATGGCATTTATTGATGACTAAACAAGAATGTGTTGGGTTTATTTATTGAAGAACAAATCTAAAGGTTTTGAAACATTCAAGAACTCTCACAGATGGATTGAAAATGATCCACAATATCATATTGGCTCTATTCATACTGATAATGGAAAAGAATATACTTCAAATGAATTTGAAAATTATCTTCACCAGCATGGGATCAAACATCAAAAAATTATGCCTTATAATCCCCAACAGAATGGAGCAATTGAATGAAAGAAGAGGACAATCTTTAATATGGCACGTTTTATGATGTTTTTCAAGAATTTTAAGTTGATGTTTTTGGTTGACGTAGTTATATGTGCTTTTTATATAAAGAATAGGTGTCCATCTCCTGCTATCAAAAACAATACTCCCTATGAAATGTGGCATGGCCACATTCCTTCGATGATGCATCTCATGATTTTTGGTTCCACTTGTTATGACTTGATACCTAAGGAACACAAAAACAAACTCAATGCAAGTAGTTGCAAATGTATCAGCATGGGGTACTTAAATACCTCCAAATAACACTATCTCTATGATGAAGTGAATAAGAAGTTTATAATATCTAGAGATTTGATCTTTCTTGAATCTTCCAAGGCTAACAATGTTGATGAGCAGTAGCTTGATCGCTTGGATAGATTCAGACATGCAAAGCCTTTTCAAGGTTTTGGCAATGAAATTCCACATATTGAAGGGGGGATCCATATAATGGATCAATTTGTTGAATCTTCTTCCGAAGCACTATCTTCGTTGCATGAAGCTCCATCCACTGATCAAGATGACACTTTAAGTGATGTAATTGAGACAATTGGGAGGATAAGTATTGATTCATCTCCATCTCAATCAACTAAGAAACTTGGGTTATCCCAGAAATGTCCTCCAAAATGGATGACAAAGACACTTGAAATTGTTCACCCTGGTGAGGTTGGAAAGATGGGGACAAGAAGATCTGTTAGAGAAAATGGAGGTGATTTGGACAATATTGATTCACCTATTGATATGGATGTCTCTTGGTTGTGAAATAAATTTTTCTATAGGTTTTGAACCAACTTCCTTCAAAGAAGTTGCTTCTCATGATGAATGGAAAGAAGTGATGCAAAAATAATATGATACCTTGATAAACAATGGCACCTCAAAGCTGGTTGATCATCCATTAGGAACCGAACCAATTGGTTGCAAGTGGTTCTTCAAGAGAAAGTATAAAGAATATGGCTCACTTGACAAGCATAAATCCAAGCTTGTGGAAAAAGGTTTTACATAGAAGGAAGGGGTCGATTATGAGGATACATTTTTCCCCACGGAAAAATGGGCTACCATCCAGACACTCTTTGCCTTGGCAGCTCAGAACGGTTGGAAATTCCATCAAATGGATGTAAAAACTACTTTCTTGAATGGAGATATGAAAGAGAATGGTTTTATGTCCAAACCATATAGATTTTTTATGAAGGGTTAGGAACACAAAGTATGCAAGCTTTTAAAATCCTTGTATGGCCTTTAGCAAGCACCATGATCCTCGTACAAGAAATCAACTAATCATCTTATGAAAATCAATTTCAAACATTATGATATTGGTGATTCAACTTTGGTTTTCAAGAAAGTTGGCAAAATAGTTGTATGTCTTGTGGTGTATGTAGATGATCTTTTGATGATAATGAATAATGCGAACTGCATTGCATCCACAAAGAAAGAATTGAGGAAACTTCTTGAAATGACAGATTTGGGCTATGTTCACTACTATCTTGTTATTGAAGTAACCCAAGATCTAAAATTTATATTCCTCTCTCAAAAGAAGTACATTGGAGATCTGTTGAATAGGTTTAGTGCAATCCTTTGACTATTCCAAAGGAACAAGTTCAAAGGTCACATCCATTGAAGGAAAAGAATTCGAGGATGCAACAAAGTACAGACAACTTGTAGGAAGTATAAACTACTTGACTACTACTAGACAAAACACTTCATTTGTTATTGGAATCCTCTCCATGTTTATGCAAAATCCTTTTGAGGGCCATTGGTATGTTGCAAAAAGAGTTCTAAGGTACTTGAGGGGAACTCAAGAATTTGGACTCAAGTATAAAAAGTGGATGACTTAAACTTGATTGGATACTCTGATTTATATTTTGATGGAGATAAATAAACCGGAGTATCTAATCCAAGTTATGTTATGATCCTTGGACCAAGAGCCATCTCCTATAGGTCACACAAACAATTTGTTCCAACAGATTCCACAACTGGGGCAGAATGTGTGGCTGTAGTTGAAGCAACAAAGGAACTTGTGTGGCTTGCGAAAATTATGGAGGATTTGCAAGAGAAACAAGTGCATTCAACTCATGTTTTGATTGATAGAATTTTTGCAATAAAGTTGGCCAAGAACCCAAAATTCCATTATCAAATGATGCACATCAACACAAAATACCATATGATTCGACATCATGTTGAGGTTAAGACAATCCACCTACGACATTGTTCCATGACTGAGAAGATTACAAACATATTCACCAAAGCCTTTAGAAGGGAAAAGTTTGAAATATTCAAAATGACGATTAGACCCACCTATTCCTTCAGATTAAGGGGGGAATGTTGACACCTAATCTTTGGGATTAGGAAACTCTTCGTAAATATTGTTGATATAAAAATAAAAGAAGTTGGAAGACGAAGAGACATTGGGAGATGAAATCCAATAGTGTCCCTCTCCTTGCATATATTCATATTCTTTCTTAATTCAAAACACAATTACATTCGTGGAGTTACTCTTGGCATGACAAGAAACTTCCTACAAGTCTTATACACACTACTATCAATTTAAAAATCTAACTCTCTTAAAACAAATAACAAATGTTTACCTCACTAAATATTGTGTCTCTATATTTAATGTCAACTATTGCCACTTTATAAAAACCTCATTCTTCCATGCTCTGAGCCTTGAAATTCATTGCAACTCAGGAATGTTATTATGAAAGGATCTAAAGTTAGCCATTTTCGACATTTATTGCATTTAACCTATTCATGGTGAGAATTGTACCTAAGTTGTTCTCTCTTTCTAGCTTAGATCCAAAGTTCACCATTTCCAACATTTATTGCACTAAACACATTCATGCCCAGTTTTACACCCTTCTTTGTCATCTCTCTGCATAGCATAAATTTCGCAAGCCTAAATTTTATTATAAAACCTAAACTATATCGAGAAAAACCACATACTAAATGAAACCCAGATGGTGCATCAAAAAAGCATCCAAGTACATGCATATTGTCTCACTAGATATATATCATACTTGAATAAGAGGATCGAGTACATAAATAGATAGAATTTTGCTTATAACACATTCTTAGATTTCCATGCAAAATAAATTCGGTTAATCCAGTGCCATCCCAACCAGTACCACTAACTTAGGATAGGTAAGTGATTACACATCCAACATTATATTACAACAACAAATCACCAGGAAGGATTGCAAGGACACAGGTTCTGAACAAAATAGAATAAAATTATGAAAAATGTATAATATCTCACAAATTCTATATTACTTCATTCATGGATCAATATAATCCCTCCTACTCATATCTGTTATAGATCCTCCTAAATGTCAAAAATGCTTCATTGCAATCTTTTCTATTAAATGTCAAATTTAGGATGATTGTTGGAGCACCAAAGCCCAAAAAAGAAGTTAATTTTGATAATATAGCATCCTTTTTTTGGCCTTGGAGAGATCAAGATTTTCTAGGCAACAACTTGGTTAGAATCCTCAAGTGGTTCCTAATGAAATTATTTTTTACTTATCTACTTGTAACCCTTAACATACACATTTACCCAACAATTGTGGTAATGATAGAGACGGTAACTCTTACATGAGATCATTTTCATCTTGAATTATTTTTTTCCATACTTTAAGGCGTAGAAGTGTTGCATAGCATAAAAATTGGAGTAATGTTGAAAGTCAATATAGAGAGAAAGTATAGCAAGGAATCATTGATTTAGCTAACACAATTTGTTTCTAATTTGTCTAAATCAACATTGTTTTTTTCACTTTGTTCGATGCTGGAATAAATGTGGATTAGCTCATTCCCATTTCAATAAATGTGGATATTATTTTTTCCAATTCCAAAGCCTACAACAGAAAGCTGATTTTTTTCGAGAAAGAGTCAAATGATTCACATTTGAGAAAGAACAAGAAGAGTTAATCCATAAATCCTACGGCTACAGAAGTATGTCAAGTAATATTGTTATTACAATAATCCTAAGGATCCAATATAATAATCATGCGATATATTGTTATTAAAAAGGCATTGAAAACATAATGCACTCCATGGAAGTTAAATATATTGTCACGTAAACAAAACAATGTGTGATGGTCATATCAAAAACTGATAAATTAACATGGGTCATCTGCACGTCTCAAAGAAACAATTAATATTGTTTTAAATTATGGTTTCATGTTGATCCAAACTTAAAAAGGAACATAACAAATTATAGTTATAACCATAAATACAGAGATGTAGCAGAAATAACACTTCACTTCATTAATATAAAATATTGAAATATGCTTACAAACATAATGAGAATAAACTAGCTTGGGCAATTAATCCAAGATGGATTTTAGATAGGCTCCTAAGTCTAAGTGTTCCTCATAGAGGAAAAATGAAAGTCCAAGGAAGTTCTTGGAACTAGCCCCATTGCAGAGATCGTTTCATTCTAAATCTACTGCAACATGAATGGGCGAAAATGGACTTAGGATGCAAAAGTTATCATTAAATGAAGTTGCCCTTTATTCCTAGAAAAAAGAGGCAAAAACTTTTAAAAATGGCAAAAAAACCCTTAAAAAAGGGAAATCGCATTGGACCATAGCAAAAGGCGGATTTAAGTGAAAAGGGGAAGCACCCCCTATTGTTGATCCCTAACATATCGAGTTAGATATAGACAGGCGATGTTCCATAAGGACCAGGTCGAGCATTATGTCGATTGCCGATATCGGTGGATCACAATCGGCGATGCCACGAGGCAAAGGCAAGACCCCGTGACGTGCGATATCGCGATCGCCAATATCGGTGGATCACAATCAGCGTCGGCATCGTTCATGCGATATGAGAACCCTGGGCCCATGCGATATGCGATTGTGATATTGCAATATCGCGTCAGAGTCATGCGACAGAGCGGGCCACATATATATGTGCCGATGTGATCCGATCGGGCCTACAAGGGTTTGTAAATGCCAATATAAAATGTTTCAAGTCTACCATGAAGCCTTTTTTACAGGATTTTGCAATGTTTAATGTATTTTTAAAATACAAAGGGAAACCATGGAACAGGGAATTTGCAACATGCGATAGCGATTTAAAAGGCAGACCCGATGGAAAATAAGGCGGAGTTCATAATTTTTGAAGTCTGATAGATGCGTTTGGGTGGATTTTTACAGGTTTTCTGTTTATTTTCCTGTGTAAGCTGAGAACGACCATCTTTGGGATTTCAAGGGAACCAATGGTCCATTCCATTACGGAACAGGTGGCCACCTTCCTTGGAGACGTTATGCCATGATTGCTAACACTCAGAAGGGGGATTCAAGCAAACAGAGGCCGAGTGCTAGAGAGCCCGACGAAGGGAAATGAACAGACAGCGTCGACTGGATTTAAAGCCAAAAACTGACATAGAACAAAGAATAAGTAGGGGGTTGTTGGAGTTGTTGCTGAAACCAAGCATAAGTAGAAAGTGAAGCCAAAGCAAGAGGCTAAGGTGAAAGAGAGCAGCACAGAAAGTAAAAGCTGAAGCACAGAGCAGCCAAGGGAATCACTTGGATGTGAAGTAAAAAGCTAGAGAGTTGTAAAATGTAGAGAGCCAAAGAAGCTAGAGCCAAAGAAGCCAGAGCGAAAGCCAGAGCCAAGAGCCAGAGCAAGAGCCGAGAGCCATAAAGCCAAGAGCTTCAGAGCCAAAGAGAAGATGGTGTTCTAAGCCCACTAAATTCTGTGTAAACTAGTGGAGTTGAGCCAAAGAGCTTGTAAAAAGAACTCAGACCATAATTCTAGAGAGCCTGGTTGAGTTGACTAGAGTTCACGAAGACGTAGCCCAAGAATTTTGGGTGAACTCCTAATTAATATTGTTGTTCTGTGTGTGTTTTATTGTTGCATTGTCTCTATTGCTTTATTTACTGTTATATGTATTTATATATCAGTTTGAGCACATCAACTTACAGTAGAAAAACAAAATTTAAGGGATATAATCAGTTAAAAACAAATATCAGCATACACCTATATTTTCAAGTATTTTGGGAGAGGTTCTTGTAAGTTAGACAAGAAGCCTAAGTGCTCCATTTTCAGATTAGGAGGTTAAGTTTGGTTAACCGCACCTTTCAGAAGGTTATATCAGAATGCTTGAGTTTGCAAAAGTAAAGGGAAAGCTATTCATAGCTCAGTCCAGGAAGGACAAATAGGAAGAAGGGCTAAAGGCATTCTTCTATCCCAAAGGGCCTCAAGGAAATCTTTGGAGCATAAGAGGTTTGTTGCAAAATGTTTTTTAAATAAGCTCTTTATTAATCTTGTTTGAAGTTTTTTTTTTCATTGGCATAATGACAACTTCTACAAGTGTATCCTCAAATTCCTCTTGCATCACAAGACTCTTTGATCAAGACATAAAACAAGACTTGTTCATTATGATGGGTAAGGTGAGAGAAATGTATGAGGATGGATGGAAGAGAAACATACTTAGAGAGCAGTTGAATTCCATGAAGGAAGAGAAGCAGATGCTTTCTCACAAATTGCAAGAAATGGAGAGGCAACTTCATATTGCAAATATGAACCTAAAGAGGATGCAAGAGTTGGAGTCACAACTCTGTGTTGCCAAAGAAGCCTTGGTCAAGTATCAACTTGAAGAAGAGATAAATTATTCTAGTTTGTCTTCAAATTCTTCTAAGAATGCTTATATTGGTTCTTTTGAAAAACATACTAGAGGCATAGGTTCCAAGCTAATGTCCAAGATGGGCTACGAAGGAAAGGGCTTGGGAAAGCATGCACAAGGTATTTTTGAACTAATAATGGTTGAGGAAAGGCCTAAGTATTTGGGTCTTGGTTATGGGTAGTCTTATGGAGAGAGTTCCATCTGCCATGAAGACCATTGAAACAGCTACAAGAAAGAGTTGCATTGCAGAGTGTGAAGATTGTATTCAGGAGGAATGCAATAGCTTGTAACATCACTTGCAGGATTTAGGTATTCAAAAGGACACACTTGAACCAAAGAGTTGTGGAAACTCTCACAACCTTGAAGAGATTGGTGGTGCTCCAAAGGGAGCCACTTCTTCAATTGCTTGACCTCCTCATGAAGGAAATAAAGGTGAAAGAGGTAGGTATAATATGGTTCTAAACATATTCCTTTTGATTTTGCAAATCATGGTAAATTTTCACATAAGCATGGGAAAAAAATTGCATCTTCCTTTTGTGGTTTGGATAACCATCATGTTTCTAGATGTTAGAAGAGAATGGCCACATACAGGAAACTTTTGAAGGAAAAGAAGCAAAGAGCCAAAGGTCCATTAGACAAGGAAAATCATGATGTCAAGAGGATGCACATTTGCTACACTTACTACCATAAGCAAGGGCATCTTGCTGAAAGGTGTTGGACCCTGAATCCAGCAATGCTTCCACAAAAGCTGAGGAAAGTGGAAAGAGAAGATGGCAGAAGTGGAAAGGAAGTTTCCATGAATGATGTGTCTTAGGATAATTCAGATGTTGATGCTGATGTGCAGACAAATGAAAGACCTTTGAAATATATTGGTAAGAAATGGTTAGAGTTATTTTCCAATTAAGGTTGCATGTCTATTGATGCATCTATTTGCATTTCTTTTTTGATGAGATGCAAGTTGCAGGTTTCTACCACGATGGTGAATGGAAAAAGGTTGAGTAGGAGACTCACTTTGATGCTACAACATTATATTTCATTTTAGCTTCGAAAGTACAGTGTGCTTAAGAAAAAGTTGAAGGATGAAATGCATGCATGAGCATGAGATGCATGAACATAGGGATGTTGATGTTTTCCTTGTATTTGAACATGTGTGTTTAATTAACTTGAAGGGATGATTGCTTTAAACATACATGTAATATTGACTTGAGAAAAGTTGATTTGGTCTCCAATATGGAGATAGTAATGAAGTTTTTCATCTTTTGAAAAGAATCCTAATGGTCCTTTTCTACATGCTTGACTTGAAGGGTCATTTGTTTTAAAGGCATGTTTTGTGGGCTTGTTGTCTAGTCCATCATTTGTATGCAGATGTAAGACATGGAGGTGTTCACAAGATGTGAAATCTATTTCTTTTGTTGAAGTAGGAGTTTAGTCCATCTAGTTGTTGTCAGTATGCCTATTGTTGTTAACAGTTGTTGTTGGCGACTTTTCAAACAGGTACAAAGGAAAGTTTTTGTGAAGCAAGTGTACTTCACATTTGTTTAAGCCACCTTGGATCAGTGATCAAGGAAGAGAATATCAAACTACCTTCTATAACCATTTCAGCAGGAGTTATGTGGGAAGGCAAGGAGGAAGATAGTTCTTCCTGCGAAGACCAACCCACCCAAGAAGGGAAGTGGTTAGAAAATTTGGTTCAAAGGCACTATGAAAGCCAAGTGTAGGGAGGCTGAAAGAAGGTGAGTCACTCTCATTTACTGTTTAGATCAATATATCAATATTTTGGAGACTAAAATCTCTTTTATTGGGACGGCATGATCCAAAATGGATTTTGGATAGGCTCCTAAGTATAAGTGTTCCTCACAGAGGAAAAATGAAAGTCCAAGGAAGTTCCTGGAACTAGCCCCATTGCAGAGATCGTCGCATTCTGAATCTACTGCAACTTGAATGGGAAAAAATGGACTTAGGATGCGGAAGTTATCATAAAATGAAGTTTCCCTTTATTCTTGGAAAAAAGAGGCAAAAACTTTTGAAAATGGAAAAAAACCTTAAAAAAGGGAAATCCCATCAGACCAGAGAAAAAGGCAAATTTAAGTGAAAAGGGGAAGCACCCCGAATTGCCAATCCCTGACATATCGGGTCAGAGGTAGAGAGGCGATGTTGCATAAGGACCAGGCCGAGCGATATGTCGATCGCCGATATTGGCGAATCGCAATCTGCGATGCCACAAGGTAAATGCGGGACCCCGCGACGTTCGATATTGCGATCGCGAATATCAGTGGATCACAATCAGTGTTGGCATTAGCCATGCCATATGGGAACCCCGGGCCCATGAGATACACGATTGCGATATCGCAATATTGCATCAGAGTTATGCAACAGAGTTGCCCACCTGGAACTTGTGTGACACCCCATGGTGATCATGGAACTACTTGTACTTAGCATTGGCTCTATCCAATATATCATGGACCTACTAGTGGATGTGTCGAATGCGCTTAATGAATTTGTTATCCCTATCAGCTTCGGCCTGGACGTGAGCTAAATCTACCTAAGTAGCTGCAAATGGTATGGCCACATCAATGGGACATAATGGCTAAAATCTCAGCCCTACCTGAAATGGGTTGTGGCCTATTGAGTTATGGAGAGATCTTTTTTAGCTATGTTGGACACAGGGGAGGCTTTCATCCCATGAGTGTGGATGCTTCATGTTGTACGTACGTAAAATTTCTATGATCATCCTGTTGACAACCTTCATTTGGCCATTAGTTTGGGGGTGGAAAGCCATGGAATTAGTAAGTTTGGTAACCAATATCGACAAAAGATTTGACCAAAATGCACTTACGAATCTATTGTCCCGATAAAAAACAATGGACCATCGGATCCCAAAGTGTACCCACACTCCCTCAAAGAAGATCTTTACAGTGGCCTCTGCTATGATACTCTTCTTACAAGCCTCCATAATGGTCATCTTAGAGAATTTGTCAACGATCACCAAAGCATAGTCATTTTCATGCGTAGTAGAAGGGAGGCCCAACATGTAATCCATGGAGATCGATACCCAAGGTTGACTAGGAGTAGGAAGAAGAGTATATAGGCCTTTCTTCTTGACGGTTGGTTTGAAAAAGGCACAGGTAGTGCAAGATCTAATGTACTTCCCAACATCTTGACAAAGGTTCGACCAATAAAAGTACTTCTTTAGTACTACCATTGTTTTCTCTACTCTGAAATTTCCAGTGACTCGACCATAGTGCACCTTCTAAATCATCTTGGCACACTTGCTTGAAGGAACACAAATGTGTCCCAGGTGGCATAACAGTACATCCTAGAGGTGAAATTTGGAACTTTCTTACCTTCCAGGAGTTTTTGATGTGTCCTGTTGAATTTTGGATCACTCTTCTAAAGATGAGACTGCCCCAAAGTCTCATGCCCACAAGAGTCGAACATATTTATCAGCACCATGAATGATGGTTAACTAAGGAATTTTGCAACATTATTGGTGTTACCCTTCTTGTACTTAATTTTCAAATGGAATTGTTGCAGGTATGTGGATCATTTCTAATGGTGATTGTTGTACAACTTCCCTTGTGTCTGTGAACTGCATAGGTTGGTGGTCTGTGTGGATGAACGTTTCCTTCCCTAGAATGTAATGCTTCCATTGACAACATGCCTACACAATGGAATACATTTGTTTGTCATAGGTGGGATGCTTTTGGACTGTATCTGAAAGTGACTCACTGTGGTAAGCCACTAGATCCCTCTTCTAAGTAAGAATTGCACCAATAACATATTCAAAGGCATGTCTCAATCTCAAATGGTTGTTGTAGGTCTAGTAATGTGCACACTGGTGCAGAGCATAGACGATGATTCAACTCGACAAATTCCCTCATCCAGGTGGATATTGGTGGCCACATACCTATTCCACTTGGACCCCCAACATTGTCTCTTTCATTTTTTTGGTTTCCTTAATTGTAGCACAATTTACTAATTTTGGCAATTTTTCGGGTCTTGAACTTCTGGAGTCGTTTTGAGGTCATAAATGGTGTTTTTAGGGAAAAATGAGAGACTAGAAACATCCTAGACCATCTTAACTATTTTGTTTCGGACTTCTTTTTGAGATCTTCAAAATGAGGTATTATGAGAGCCAAACGGAGATCGTATGCCAAAGTTACAACCCCAGGAAGTTTATGTACTAATTTACCTAAACAGGGCCCACAGTTTTGGCGCTTCATCTCCTAGGGTTAGGTTTTTGGATGTTTAGGGTTTTCCATTGTTTCTCAATAATAAATAAACCTTTGAGCCTCATTGTAACACAGTCTTGAGGCATGTAGCCGCCACATCTCTTCTCAGAGATAAGCTACCATTGCCCGAGCTAGTCTTATTTCCCTTTTGTTTGTAAGCATTTTTCAGTATTTGATATTAATGAAATGAAGTGTTATTTCTACTGCATCTTTTTATTTATGGTTATATCTGTATTTTGTTGTGTTCCTCTTTAAATCTGGTTCAGTGGTATCAGAGCAGTCTACTCCTTCTCTGTTTTTCTTTTCATGTCCCCAATGAGGTTGGGATATAAGGAGTTAGGGCTTGAACTAGTCAAACCTTTGCAAGACTAGCCTCGGAAATCCCAACTACCTCCCATGGTGAATGAAAAGAAAGATGAGGGGGCAGAAGATCCTACCAAAATATTGCTCAAAGAATCCCTCGAGCGACAAAGGAATGCGATGATGGACAACTTTGTCCAGATCCTTTAGCGGCTACCCAAGGGCGACGCATCTACTTCCAAAAACTACTCTGGAAGTTCCACACCCTTTAAGGTACAAGTTAACTTTGACATTCTGAGGGTCAAATAGATGCAAACATTGTAGATAAATGGTTAACTCTGCTAGAAGGATATTTTTTCCTTTCATGACTTTTCCAGCCAAGAAAATATCACTTTTGCACTTCTCAAAGCAGCCCCCGTGTCAAGGAATGGTGGGAAACCTACTATGAGCAGAAGGATGAAAGTATGAACTCACTGTTTTCAGCCAAACCCACTTGGAACTCATTCCAGGATGCCATCAAGGAGCAGTACTACCCTGTCAGGAGCTATGAGGATAAATACATAAAGTGTACAACATTGCGACCGAGAAGGGACCAAGATGTACCAAAGTTTACCAATGTCTTTCATACCCTTCACACAAAGTTGGGTATCAAAGATTTTGAGAACCATTTGGTTCTCAAATACCGCAATTTCCTACATAGGTACATCTAGGATGAGATGGAATTCCTAAACATCTCCTCACTCGGCACAGCATACCGATATGCTGTCAAGATCAAGAAAAAGTTTAAACAAAAGAATTGAGACTTTGGATCTGCGAATCTGAAGCAAGGGAAAGGTACCCCCAAACCACAGAACAAAGGAAAAAGCCAAGGTGGGGCAACCTAGTACAACCTGCAAAAGCCACAAGAAAAGAACAACAACGAGAAGCTGAAGAAGGACACGGGAAAGTGGTGTGAGTTCCATAAGAGCTCCACTCACAACACAAGTGAGTGTTAGGCCAAGCAGACACTGGTGGTCGAGCAAAAGGCTTCGTAATCACATGCATGTTCTGACTCTGAGTTAGAACCCGACAAGGGTAATGACAAAGGGAAGCAGATTATGGATGCGGAGCCCAATGCCACCATTTCCACCATGAAGATCCAGAAGGAATAACCTGAAGATCTAGAGGAGGAGGAGCGCCTCTTCCACTCCCATATATGGGTAAAGGGTTCCCCACTACAGTTCATTATTGACAGTGGGAGCCAAAAGAATCTCATTTCGGCAGATGTCGTGAAGTGGTTAGGCTTATCGACCATAGTACATACACAACCATACACCATTGGGTGGCTTCACCAAGGACGAGATCTTCGCGTGAGCCAGTAGTGTCGCCTCCCATACAGCATCAATCCGTTCACAGATGAGGTATTATGTGACATTGCTCCCCTTGATGTTTGTGATGTATTATTAGGCCAACCATACTTATGGAAGTGTTGTGTATGAGTCAAAGCCTCGTGCTACTATTGTTACATTGGGAAATAAGTTTTAAAGGATACCAGAAGCAGCACCGCCTATAGCCATCTCTTTGGTTACTGCAAAATAATGCAGTAAGCTCATTTCCAAAACTGGGAAATTTGTTTTCTTGATGATACACCATCAAGCAAAGAAGAAGACAGTGGCCACAAGCTCTAGACAAGGCCCTTTCGCATGACAACAACATATGGATAAGGTCGTGAAAGAGCACGAGGAAATCTTCACCTCCCCCACAAGGGTGCCTCTATACTGTCAGGTCAAGCAGTCCATCAATCTGACCCCAGGTGTGTCGCTGCCCAATGTACCAATCTATTGGAATTCCATTCTTGAGAATGATGAAATCAAGAGACAACTTTAGGAGTTGTTACAGAAAGGTCACATCAGGCCGAGTTCATCACCCTGTGGGAGCCTGATCATCTTGGTATAGAAGAAGGATGGGACTTGGAGACTTTGTATTGACTATTGGGTGCTAAACAAGATCATTGTCCGGAATAGGTACTTGATCCCACAGATTGATGACCTTCTGGACCAACTGAAGGGGGAAAATATTTCAGAAAGATCGACTTGAAGTCAAGATATCACTAGGTACCAATTGAACCCTCCGATGTGTGGAAGACTGCCTTCAAAGACAAGGAGGGCCTTTTTGAGGCTAATGGATGACATCTTGCGACCATTCACCAACTAATTTGTAGTGGTAAATTTGGATGATATCCTGATCTTCAGCCAGAGTTGGGAAGAGCACCTCTACCACATTCAACAGGTTCTCCAAACACTATGGCAACACAAGTTATGTGCCAATTTGGAGAAATGAACTCCTAGCAGGACCCAGGTTCAGTGTTTGGAATACATTATTGATGAACAAGGGGTGCATGTGGATCCAACCAAGATCCAAATCATCCGAGATTGGCCAGTTCCAACCACTTTGACAGAGGTCTACAACTTTCTGAGTCTTGCTAATCTCTACCACAAGTTTGTGTTGGGATTCTCTCATATCACTTGGCCCTTGAGTCAAGTCACCAAGGGAGGAGCGAAAGAAATATTCTTTTGGTCTAAGTCTCAACAGAAGGCATTCACAGAGTTGAAACACCGCCTCTACTCTGCACCAATGCTCACTTTACGAGACTCGCAACAACCATTTGAGATGGAGACATATGCCTCTAACTATGCTATTGGGGCATTCCTTACTCAATAGGGGCATCCAGTGGCAAATCATAGTGAGACACTTTCAGACATAGTCTGGAAGTATCCCACTTATGAATAGAGATGTATTCCATTGTGCAGTCCTACTGACAATGGAAGCATTACATTTTGGGGAAGGAAACAGTCATCCACATAGACCACCAACCCCTGCAATTCATACAGACACAAGGGAAGTTGTAGAATGATTTCCATTAGAGTGGTCCACATACCTATAATAGTTCAATTTGAATATCAAATATAAGAAGGGAAGCACCAATAATGTTGCAAATTGACTTAGTCGACCACCGATCATGGTGTTAACCACTGTGCTCAATTCTTGTGGGCACAAGACTTTTGAATAGCCACTTCTCTACAAAAGTGACCTATAATTCAGCCACACATACTAGACGCTCTTGGAGGGTCACCAAGTTCCATATTTTCACCTCCAAGATGCCCTATTATGCCACCTGGGATGCCTTTGTGTTCCTTCAAGAGAGCGTGCCAAGATGATTTGGGAATCACACTACAGTCGAGCCACTGGGCATTTCAATGTCAAGAAAACGGTGGCAGTATTGCAAAAGTATTTCCATTAGCTAAATCTTCGACAGGATGTCGACAAGTACATCAGGTCTTGGACTGACTACGCCATTGCAAAACTGACCATCAAGAAGCAAGGCCTCTATACTTCACCACCTACCCCTAGTCGACCTTGGGAATCCATCGCCATGGATTAGATGTCGAGCCTTCCTTCTACTAAGCACGACAATGACTATGTTTTTGTCGTCATTGAAAGATTCTCGAAGATGGCCATTATGGTAGCCTGCAAGAAGAATATCACAGTGAAAGCCACTGCTAAACTCTTCTTTGAATGAGTGTGAGTATAATTTGGGATCCCACAATCTATCATCTCAGACCGAGACAGCAAGTTCTTCAGTGCATTTTGGTACAGTCTCTAGTCGATGCTGGACACCAAAATCACTAAATCCACAGCTTTCCATCCCCAAACTCATGGTCAAACAAAGGTCGTCAACAGAATCATCATACACATCCTATGCATGTACAACTCAAAGCATCCATGCACATGGGATGAGAGCCTCCCCTATGTCGAGCACAGCTATAACCAGGCTCTCCACAGCTCGACTAGCCACAACCATTTTCAAGTGGGCTTGGAATTCCAATCACTATGTCCCATTGATGTGGCCATTCCATTTGCAGTTACTCATGCAGATTTGGCTCATGTCCAGTCTGAAATCGATAAGGCAAACAACTTCATTGAGCACATCCAACATATCTACCAGCGGGTCCATGACATTCTAGAGAAATCAAATTCCAAGTACAAGTAGCATCATAATCAACATCGAGTGCCACACAGTTTTCAAATGGGCGAAAAAGTCTAGTTGCATTTGCAAAAGGAACGCCTTACCGGAGCCTATCGAAAACTGAGACCACTCCGATACGGTCCTTACACCATTACAAAGGTGGTGGGAGACAATGCATTTGGGCTCAACATTCCCCAATTCCTTGGCCTGTACCCAGTGTTCAATGTGGACTGCCTTTAACCATACTTCCCACTATTGCTAGACATATCAGACATTGTAGAACAACTCACACCTACAGAGTTAAATCCAAATTGCTTGGAATGAGCCACAACTAATTGAATCATGGACACGCAGATCAAGAACTCTTGACAACGAAGGATCCAACTATATTGAGTTGTCAAAGCATGCCAACTCCTTCACCAGGGCAAGTGGCTCACCAGGGACCACGTTCAACAGAAGTTTCCTCATCTCATGGAGGAACTCAACATAATGGGGACCATTTCTTCCTAAGGGGGGAGGAATTATCTAAGTGGATATTGGTGGCCACCTACCTATTCCACTTGGAACCCCAACACTATCTTTTTCATTTTCTCGGTTTCCTTAATTATAGCACAATTTACTGTTTTTGGCAGTTTCTCGGGTCCTGAACTTTCAGAGCCATTTTGAGGCCCTAAACAACGTTTTTAGGGAAAATGGAGAGACTTGAAATGTCCCAAACTGTCTTGCCATTTTATTTTTATTTTTCTCTTTGGGATCTTCAAAACGAGGTATCATGATAGGCAAAAGGAGATCATATGCCAAAGTTACGACCCCGGGAAGTTGATGTACCAATTTACCCAAATGGGGCCCACAGTTTTGGTGCTTCATCTCCTAGGGTTAGGTTTTTTTATATTTATGGTTTTCCATTGTTTCTTAATAATAAATAGGGCTTTGAGCCTCATTGTAACAGAATTTTTAGGCATGTAGCCGCCACATCTCTTCTAAGAGATAAGCTACCATCGCCTGAGCTAGTCATATTTCCATTCTGTTTGTAAGCATATTTTGGTATTTGATATTAATGAAATGAAGTGTTATTTCTACCGCCTATTTGTATTTATGATGATATCTATAGTTGCGTTCTTGTTTAAATCTAAATCATGCCATCTATTGATGTTTGGACCAAAAGAACTTTTGTTTCACTCTACCCTTGGTGACTTGACTTAAAGGCCAAGTGATATGAGAGAACACCAACACAACCTACGGTGGAAACTGGCAAGACCTAGAAAGTTGTGGACCGTTGTCATAGTGGTTGGGGTTGGCTAGTCCTTAATGAATTATATCTTGGTTGGGCCCACATGCACACCCTTCTCATCAATGATGTACCCCAAATATTGAACCTAGGTCATGCAAAAAGCGCATTTCTCCAAACTGTTGTTGAGCTAATTTATTCACACAAATTAACACAAATATTCCTTATCAATCCGGGTTGGTAATACTTAAAGGCAAGCCCAATATATATGAATATCAGATGTAATCAAACTTGAAAGATAATTTTTTTTAAAACTAAAGAAGTGCATATTACAAATATAACCTATATTAACAATTCCAATTCACCTTGTAAAGAGGGAAAGCTGAAATGGCTCTTAACTTAAGAGGTCCAATTCTTCCTCAATTATTACATGATGAACAGAAATCAGAAACTAATAGTTTAAGATGGAAAAATCATTAAGGAAGGGATGCTCCTAACTTAATATACCTTTGGTATATTCCATCATATTTCATTCACCATAATTCTATCAATTAAAACCAAAAATACATAAGAAAATTGCTTGCACGTAATCAAGGAAGACTAGTTATAATTCACCAAATTAATAGAATGAGGGGTCAACTTGAACACTTTGTTTTCCCAACTTACTAAAATGATGAATAAACTAATATTTAATTAAATAAATCACCACACATTAACCATAAATCAATCTGAAACAAAGCATGTAAACAAGCTCTACAATAACCAGATTATGGAAAAGTAAACTAGTTTAAACAAAGAAGTGTACTTAGCTTAGAATGGGGGCCCTCCACCCTTGCTTTGCACACTTGGATATTGATATCAGAAGCTTAAACTCAGTCACACATCCACATTATTGAACAGAAAAATAGTAGTAGAACAAGTTCTTCAAATTAGCTCTCCAATCCAAAATGTCTCAGCATGAAATTATATAAAAGTCAATACATAAGCCATCAAAGTCTTGGCTTTAAATAGAAGTCTTGTGAAACAAACTGATCTATCATCCTTCTAACAAACATATCTACTCATATTCACCTATATAAGTCGAATTCATCAATCCCATCCCAATAAATATGGTCAATCCCATAAAATCTCAAAACTGCTCTATTTCTATGGATTTTCTGAGTGACTAGTCGTAGTTGACCAGCACTAAATGGGCCTAATAAAGCTTTTTATGATCGAACCAAGTAGAGCTGGCTCATTCCTAGTTCTCAAGTTGTCCATCCATGCATCAAACTCGTGCCCAAGTGTCCTGCAAACATGTCATCCATAAAGCTATTACGGGAATTTCTGAATCTGTCAATATTTGCACTTGAAACCAATTTTTCATAAAAACTTTAGAATTTGAAAAATTAAAATTAAATACCTGAGTAGACATGAAATACATCAAAATGGGATGGATAAAATGGAAAATGGATGGAAGATAGATGGATCAAGTAAGTTTCCTTTAGCAAAAATAAGACCAAAATCGAGGGCCAACATCTCCCCCTTGTTGATCGTCAAGCATGTCCTCATGCTTGCTTGTTCATTTTGATCTTCTATTCCCTGTTGTAGATGCAGTTCCTATAGATGCTTCCTATTGTGTTGCCCTTATCAAACAGTCCATACCTGAATCATGTCCTTCTCTGTACAAAGAGACCTTAACTTTCCGCTTCTCATACTTAGCCTTCCACATGTTCTTTTCTTTTAGCTATTTGAATGCCTGTTTGAAGAACAAATCATTCTTTCTTTTCAATCTTCCTATTTATTCATTTAATTTTTCATTTTCTTTTACCAATCTAGAATTATTCTTTTTGTTTGCTTGGTTTTCTTCTTTCAAATGTTTTTCCAAGATTTTACTGATTTCTATTTGGTCTGTTAACTCCCTGATTTTGCCCAAGTTTATTTCTTTTTCAAGCTCTTGTGTAATTTTGATTAATGATGTTGCTGCTGCATCATCATAATAAGAATCTCTCTCTAATGCCTCTTGTTCAATATCATCATCTACCTGTTTTCCCATTGAACATGTGTCTACTAACTGAACTTCTTTTTCTTTGCTATTTATATCGGTTGGACTTTTATTCCTAAATCTCCTAGGAATGGACATGATGGACACTTCATTTTCTTTCATGGCCGTATTATTTTCCTTTTTAGCTCTAGTCCTGGGATAGAAAGTTGATCTCATCATTCCCCTAGTTTCCTGCTCTACTTTGTTTTGTCCCTCATTGATCTGTTCATTGAACTAGTTTTTACTCATGAACTCCCTCCAAATCATCCCTTGTGATCTTACTTGATATTCAACCAGGATTTTTATCAACCCCTGGTGATAAATTTGTGCTTCTCTAGACTTGTGTTCATGTTTTATTGTCTCTATCATCTTCAGGAGGCTTCTAAAGAGAAGGTATGGCAAATTAATCTTATCTTCCCCCTTAATGTGCTATAGAAGTCGGATGTGATATAGATGGGAAACACTATATCCCCTATCACATGTAAGAAACTTTTGTATAACTAGAACCAACTCGCCCCATGGTTCATTGAACCATTCCCTTGGTATATCTTTGGTTCTGTTAAAGGTTCCTTTTCTATTTTTTTCAAGGAAGAAAGTCCATGCTTTCTCCTTGAAATGTAAGCCTTTATGATACTTCTCTCCTATCATAGGGAGGTCTAGAGCTTGTGAAAGGAATTCCTGAGTCACAAGAATTATAACATTTCCTACCCTTGTTTGTTCTTGGCTGTAATTGTTTATGAACTCCCTTATCACCTCCTCACTGTGGCCACTAAGCCACTGCAAGAATCGTATCAGCCCCACTTGGTATAGCTTTTCTATGGTCTCTTTTTTCTAGTTTTCTATTTGAAACTTCGGCTCTATCATTGTTGTCATTGTGTCTGAAAACCATTGAATGTATTCCTCTACTGTTATTAACTTCATCTTTTACAATGAAAATCTACAAATACTATTTTATAAAATAAAATTTTGAAGTCAGAGAATCTTACCTTCCTTATGCAACAAACTTAATTCAATCTACTTGGGCCTCTGTTTTTTTCTTTTTGCAGCGACACAGTTTCTCTTTTAATCCCCTGTTGTATCCAAACATTCAAACATCCTGCCTTATATATCTCTGAAAAAGGTATACTCTGTTTTGGAAAATAAACACATAAGAAAACAAAATAATCATGTCATAATTTTGTATTTCTTAATGTTTCTTAAGGCAAATTTATCATGCAAGCCTAATCTTCAGCACTATATGAAAGGAAAACAAAAATAATTTTCAACTCTGCCCTAGTTGTAATAGCTCTAAAAAAAAAATTCCTCTGTAATATACAACTCATTTTCTACAAAGAAACACGCGATTTCTACTCCTCTGTTTTTGCAATATAGCACCCCTGCTATACAAAAATACGCATTACAATCCCTGCTATCTAAACAAAACATGCAATACAAACCAAATACTCTGTTTTATCTTCACATTTTGCATGCATCAAATAGTGATGTGATCAAAATTCCTTATTATCCGCACAAGTGTAATCTTGTTTTACACAAATTACGTGCTCTAGTCAAAACCTTAGTTCATGTAATTACACTTACGAACAGATCTTTTTTTTAATGCATGGCCATTTATTCTTTGTTCCATTAACTCACTGTTGGTTTATCTAAACCTTTTATTTATAATTTTATGGAATCATGGTGAGTTTTCGGCGTTTACCTACCTAGTTGCTAAACTCGTGGACTGTTTAATGGCACTCTTCATTACCCATATCTCTTGAAGCTTCGTTTCAATGCTTTAGCATGCTGACTGGTGGCATAAACAGGCATATAAACAATTAAATGACAGGCAGTTCTAACGAAAATTCACTGATCGTAATCCCGGCTTCATCTTTGTAATCTTATGGAGGGAAATTAAATCTCGTTCTTACCTGAAATTTCCCGAGATTTTGGGCAACTGACTTGCGCTATCTTCGTGAGTTTTCCTACTTATCTCTCCGCAGATTCACTTACATTTTTCCCTCTCCTCTTTTATCAAAATGTGCAGTGCTTCCACCACTATTCTCTTGAGCTCTTTAAGGGAAATGATGGCATATAGATGTGTTTAAACAATCGGTAGAATGGTTTTGAGATGCAAGGTTTCACATTTTCTACCGTGCTCTGGCTGAGTAGGCCGTAAGCACATCCTATTGGCTAATGCTTGCACGTAAGCCCGTCATGTTGGTCCTTTTCACCAATCGCCTAACTGTTTAATTGTGATGCCCTGACTGTTTGCATGATTTGAATTCGAGCTTATCTAGATGTGGATCGTGGCTGTCCTCCTATACCATTTACGCCCTTGCCAACACGTCATTCGTTCAATTGTTTGAACGCATCAGCCATGCAAGTTTATGATGGTTTGAGTGCATCATAACTCCATTTGCGTTCCTGCCACTACCCATGACTTGAATCTCATTATAATATGAACCTTATACTGTGAAATCATATTATTTCAATGGTTTGCAAGCTCGTTTAACTATATCCCCCTACCTGATATCATTGCATTGTTTGTTATGCGCCACATTATGAAATCATGCAAGCCCGCCTTTAAATATTATGTCTAATACAGTGCATATGTTTAATACATTTCTTTGTTGTATGCACATATAATGTTTTATCGCCTTCCTTACTCCCTTTGCGCATATATTTCATTTTTGAAAGATTTCTCATATTTCTCATAATCTAAAGTTGTGTGTGCGCATATATTTCCTTTTGAAATATTTCTCATGATTTTAAAATGACCACTAGGTCATGTTTAAAATTATTTCCATGTCTAATGTTTGGATTGTTTGTGAGGTACTATCATGTTACACTCTCTTTGATCCCTTTTTTCTTTTAAGGAAAAATACTTAGGGAATAGTCTTAAGGTCATGAATATGGAATGAATATAGGATGTACAAGGTTATAGTTAAGGGTTATAGAATATGATACTTAGGATAATGGGTGGAGATAATGGAAAATATATACTTCAGGTACTAATCTCAATTTAACAAAGACTAAAAATTTCTAAAAAGAAATTGAATTTACAAGAGCAAAATGACTATACTTGTACTTCCCTGATAATATTGGATGATGTCTACTTCTCTTTACAAGCTAGATGAAGTCTTTTGATCAAATTTATTAGATAGATTGAAATGTAGAATTTATTTCTGCTTCTTATTCTTCATGCTTCATTGGTTTTGGTTCTTGAATTGCTGATTGTTGTTCAGTTCCCTCTGCAATAATTTCATAACTCAGGTCCCAACTGTCATGGACATGTTTATGCAAGATGTACATGTTTCTGCTAATATTTCAAGTCCCTCTACTATTTTTGTTCAAGTTGCCTTTGCAATGATTTCATAACTCAGGTCTTAACTGTCATGCACATGTTTATGCAAGATGTACATGTTTTTGCAAATATTTTAGGTCCCTCTGCTATTGTTGTTCAGGTTCCCTCTGCAATGATTTCATAACCCAGGTCCCAACTGTCATGCACATGTTTATGCAATATGTACATGTTTCTACTAATATTTCAGGTGCATCTGCTATTGTTTTTCAGGTCCCAACTATGAAAAATACAAGTTTCGTCATCAATTCAATTGCACAACTAAATTTCTCGTGCAACCTTCCCCCTTGCTTGATATTTGACTTGTCCTCAAGTCATGCTTATGTGAAAGATATTCTACAAAGCAAAGTTGTGATAAGAATAGAACTAGAAAGTGAATGCATACAGTGCAAAACATGTTGGTTTTCCTCTATGAATTCATGTTTGCTTCGCGCCAGTTTCCTGGTTTTCACTAGCAAACAGCGTTATTTTTTATGTCTTATTTTTTATATATTTTTTATTTATTTGTTTATTGATTTTTTTTTAGTAGTAGTCTACTCTTTATTCTTCTATAGCACTGGAAGATGGTTGGGTCTGGTGTGCCATTATTTCCAGTTCTGTTCCTTGTATTAGTTGTTTCATGAATTCTTATTTGTCAATAGGCATGTTGTAAACTTTGAGCTTATGTCCATTTACCAAAAATGATGTAGATTCCTGGTCAATTGTCTTGATTTGAACAGCTCCATTATCAAAGATTTCTTCTAACTCATATGGCCCTAATCAGTGTGTTGTGAATTTGGCCTTGAAATCTTTGAATTTGGAGTCGAATAGTAGTACCCAGTCTCCTTTGTTGAATGCCTTGTTCTTGATGAATCTGTCATGTCACTTCATTCGTTGTTGTTGTATCAATGTTGTATGTTCTATTGCTTACTGGAAATGTTCATCTAGTTGATTTAATTCCATTATCTGCTACTATTGTGCTTCAGACATTTCTAGTCCTAGTTCGGCTACCAATTTGTATGTGTGTATCTAAAATTCTATGGGCAATAAGACCTCTTTTCCATACACTAACTGGTATGGACTAAATCCAGTTGTGTTTTTCCATGTCATTCTGTATGCCCATAGTGCATCCCTTAGTTTTTCTGACCAATCCTTTATGTTCATTTGTATTGTTTTGGTCATTATGTTCTCTAGGACTTTGTTTGTTGCTTCCACCTATCCCTTTGCCTTAGGATGATATGGTGTGGACTTCTTGTGCTTTATCTTATATTTTTCTATAAGATCTCGTACAAGCTTTGAAGTAAACTGTGGTCCCTGGTCGGTTACAATCTGTCTTGGCATTCCATATCTTACAATTATTTCTTCAAAGAGGAAGGTGACCACTATATTTTTTGTTGCTTTGGTGCCTGCCTTTGCCTCCACCCATTTGGTGATATAATCTGTACATACCAAGATGTACTTCTTGCCATTTGATGGTGGATTTATTGGTCCCACGAAATCTAAAGCCCATTGCTCAAATGGTTCTATTAGAACTTGTGGTTTGAGTGGCACCTCATCTGATACTATAGGTCTCCCTGTTCTTTGGCAATTGTCACACCGCTTGACATATGCCTTGGAGTCTTTGAAGATTGCTGGCCAGTAGTAGCCTAATTTCAACACCTTGTAGGCTATCTTTTTGTCTGCAAAATGACCACCACATGGTTCATAATGACATGCTTTTATGATTTCTAATATCCCATCTTCTCTTACACATTTTCTTATTATTAAATCTGAACCAGTATAAAACAAATCACCATTTACCCAATTATATAAAGAACTTTCTTTAATAATTTTTCGTTTTTGTTTCTTTGAGAATTGTGTTGAAAATTTCCCAGAAGATATATAGTTTGCTATGTTTGCAAACCATGGTTTTTTTACTGCTATTGCAAACAAATGTTCATCCGGAAAGTTGTCTACAACTGGATTTGGATTGTTGGGTGAATGTATTCGTGAAAGAAAGTCAGTCACTTGATTTTCTCTACCTAGTCGATCTTGAATTGTGATGTTAAATTCTTGCATTAACAGTAACCATGTTGTTATTCTCCCATTGGTGATAGATTTATTCATCAAATATTTTATTGTTGAATGATCTATATGAATAAATACTTGGTATCCCGTTATGTAATGCCTAAATTTATTTACTACATGTACTACAGCTAACATTTCTTTTTTTGTGACTGTATAGTTCAATTCTGTAGGTGTTAAGTTCTTGCTTATGAAGTATATTGCATAATTGAACAGATTCTCTTTCTGCCCAAGTGATGCACCTATCACAGTATCAGACGCATCAGTTGAAATATGAAATGGCAGAGACCAGTTTGGTCCATGAAGAATGGGTGCAATTGATAGTTTTTCTTTCAATATTTGGAATGCATTTTGACAATGATTTATCCATTGAAATTCAACATCTCTTACTAATAACTTGAATAGAGGTTGGGCTATTTTACTAAAGTTTTCTATGAATCGTCTATAGTAGCCCGCATAACCCAGGAAACTCCTTACCTCTTTTTGTGTTGTAGGTGGCATTAAATTCACAAGGACTTGTATTTTTGTTGGATCCACCTTGATTCCTGAAGTGGAAATATGGTGTCCCAAAACTATGCCTTCTATCAACATCATATAGCATTTTTCGTTACTCAATGACAAATTTGTTTCTATGCATCACTTCAAAACTTTCTCAAGATTGTTAAGGAAATCGTCACATGTGTTTCCATAGACCATGAAGTCATCCATATAAACTTCTACACATTCATGGATTAGATCAGCAAATATTGCAAGCACTACTCTTTTGAAAGTTGCAGGTGCATTGCATAACCCGAATGGCAAGACATTATATGCATAGGTTCCCCATGGGCAAGTGAATGTTGTTTCGTCTTGGTATTCTGTTACTATTCTAATCTGATTGTACCCACTAAACCCATCCAGGAAGGAGAAAAATTTCTTCCCAGCTAATGAATCTAGAACCTGGTCAATGAATGGTAGCGGAAAATGATCTTTTAATGTTGCTTTGTTTAATTCCCGATAATCTACACATACCCTCCACTTTCCATTTTTCTTTGGTACTATTACCAACGGAGAAACACATTGACTATCTAAAATAGGATAGATGAACCCAAATTTAAGCAATTTCTATAGTTCTTCCTTCACTATTTCTTTCATCATGGGATTCATTCATCTTTGAGATTGCCTTACTTGTTTGATTTGATAATCTATATAGATGTGGTGGATACATGTATTGGGATGGATTCATTGCATGTCTATATAATCCCAGGCAAAAGCTTTTGAAAATTTTTGTAATAATGCAATTACCTCTTGTTCTTGTGATGATTGTAAATGGTTTCCAATGTTCAAATGTTTTCCAGGATATATCTCAATTGTTTTTGTTGTTGAATTGGTAATTGTGTTTACAGGAAAAATGTTTGTAAAAGAGCTTCACAAGGATTGAACTATAAAAGTTTCCTGAAAACATTGGTTCAAAAGATTGCTTGCAGCTTCATATTGAATCTCTCTAAGGTGCTCTGAAATATTTGGTTTTGAGATGAAAATATCCATTAAATCTTCATTCTCTTCTTATTCTCTGAGGTCAAAGACTTGATTTATACTTAAGACTGATTTAGTTTGTTGCTATTCTGGAGTTTCAAGTATTGATCCTAAAGAAGATGATTGTGTAGGTGAATAAAGTGTAATGTGTTTCTGTTCATCTCCATGTGAAATAATCATACTTCCAGATTTGCATCCTATAAAGGCATTAGCCATGACTAGCCATGGTTTGCCTAAGATTAGAGGATGTCCTCCCAAATTTGTTTTTGGCTGCAAGATAAGGAAGTCAACAAGATACTCCCATGAATCCAAATAGACAATGATATCTTCTAGTATTCCTTCTAGGACAACTTTAGATCTGTTTGCTAATTCTAGCATTGTAGAAGTTGATCTAATGTTGTTTAAATGCAGATTTTTCATTGTCTCCATAGTCATTACATTTATAGCTGCTCCCAAATCTATTAATGTGTTTAGAACTAAGAAATTATTTATTGAAATAGTAACCATAGGGATACCAGGATCAATATATTTCTCTACCACTATTTGTGTTGACATGAGGCTTGCTAATTTGCCAATGACTTGGATTGTAGTAGGATCCTTCTTCTTTTTACCAGTTTTCTTAATGCACAATTACTTTATTGTTTTAGCATATATTGGTATTTCTTTAATTTCCTTCAATAAAGGAATTTTTACATAAGCATTTTCCAATTCATCTAAAATATCAAATTCAGGAAGGTTCATTTCTTTTTGTTGCTCTGCTAACCTCTCAGGATAAGGTGGTGTTTGAGTTATAATAATTTTTCCTTTTTGAATTTTTGTTTCAGATTGTGATGTTCCAGGTGGTTCTCCTTGCTCAATTGGCTCTTCTATGATTGGGGGAGAATCCATTGTAAGCACCTTTCCAGACCTTAAATGGACATTATTTACAGGAAGAATAGAATATGTTGGAAAATATGTTGCTTCTTCTACAGTGTATGCAGGTTTATCCATCTTATTATTCAGATTTTCCACTGGTTGGGCTGGTAATTGAGTTGGTATGAGTTGGTTCGAAGATAGATGTAGCTGTTGTGGTTGTGTTAATAATGGTGGAGAATTTTGTTATGGAAATGGCATGGATTGCGGATATGCAGAATTTTGTTGCAGAAATGGCATGGACTATGGATATTGTTGATATGGAAATGGTTGTTGATATTGTTGCTGGTATTGTTGAGGTGGCTGGTTTCCATAACCATATCCTTTCCATCCTTGTGCTGGTTGGTTTGGATATTGTTGTGGAGGCTAAGCTTGCCATGGCATTGGAGTATTCCAAAAATTTTGAGGCAGATATGGATAGTTTTGTTGAAAGAACTGTTGCAAATTTTGTTGAGGTAGCCTTGGTTGCCAAGGTCTTCGTGGTGCCACATAATAGAAACCTTCTGTTCCTAGCACTTCTTCCATTGGATTCATTTGCAATTCCTTCAACCTTAGACAATTTTTTATTGAATGGTTTTCTGTACAAAGACCACATACTTGAATACTATCCAAAGGACATTCTCTTAATGGATGTTTCTTTCTACATTTGGAACAAAATATTGCTAAAGCTTGTTCTTGTTCTTCTTTCTTCTTATTTGCTTGAACATCTACCTAAGTTCCTAATGTACTTAGGAGGTCAGTTTTGAAGTTTTTTAATAAGCTCCCTATTTCTGCTCTTGTAACTCCTCCTACTGTTGATTTTGTTGCTTTTGAACTCCCATCTCTCTTTATAGATTTTGATCTACCTCTAGAATATTTTTGACATAATTCAGCAATTTCATCGAATGGAAAGTTTGAAATATCTCCCTTGGCCATCACATTCAAAATGTCAAGATATCCATCTCTTACACCTTTGAGAAAGATTGTTCGAATGGTTTCCTGATTTAGAGAGTGTTGTTTAGATTTTTGTAGATTATATGCAAAACACTTTCTAAGTATTCTTCTAAACTCTCTTCTTCTTGTTGTGTCATTCTAAAAACATCTTCCTTTGAGTCCCTAGGCCTACAATAGGCTTGATAATTTTTAAGGAAGATTGACCTCATATCATCCCAAGAAGCTATTGTTTGCTCTCCCAAACCCATGAACCATTTTAAAGTTGTTGCTTTCAATGTAGCAGGAAAGAGATGAAGTTTGTGTGTGTCATCAGTGTATCCATACGTTCCACATAGGATATCAAATTCAAACATGAAAGAATCAGGATCTTCTGTTGACATTCCATAAAAAATTGGCAATACAGAAGGTGGAATATTTTTCATTTTCACCTCTTCTCCTAATATTTCACTTGTATCTACTATTGAAAAGCCAAAGGTAGCTTCCTGATCACCTTCGTCTTCTTGTCTTTTCCTATCCTCTTCTACCTTTTTATCATTTTCTCATTTTTCCTCTTCCTCTCTTTGTCTTCTCCTTTCTCTTTGTTGTCTTTCATATTCAAGTCGTTGTTCAAGAGTAAGAATAGTGGATCCATGTCCCTCTTTTGCCATAGCTTTAGTTGTTTCAATGATAATTTGAGGTTCAGGTTGTTCAAAGATATGTTGACTTACAGATTCAAAGATAGGTTGTTTTTCTTTAGTAGTTTCCTTTTGTTTTCCTGAAGTTGATAGCTGTTTTCTTTTTACTTCCCAGGCTAACAAAGTTTGCCTCTCAATTAAATTTAACCTTTGTCCAGTTCTTTGTTTTTCTTCCAATTCCTCAATTTTTGGATTTCCAGTAACTGGTGTTGTTGGCTTTGATGGTCCTACTTCTATTTGTGGGGGGTTTTTAATAAATCTACCTTGAGGATCTCTATATCTAGGTATAAAGAAACATAACTAAAAGGAATGTAACTAATTTTTTTATTTTTGTTTTATGAATTTTTTTGAAGTTTGTTTGCTTATCTTCCTATTGACTATTCCGATATTTGCCTCCCCGACAACGGTGCCAAAATGTTGAGCTAATTTATTCACACAAATTAACACAAATATTCGTTATCAATCCGGGTTGGTAATACTTAAAGGCAAGTCCACTATATATGAATATCAGATGTAATCGAACTTGAATGATAAGTTTTTCAAAAACTAAAGAAGTGCATATTACAAATATAACCTATATTAACAATTCCAATTCACTTTGTAAAGAGGGAAAGCTGAAATGGCTCTTAACTTAAGAGGTCCAATTCTTCCTCAATTATTACTTGATGAACAGAAATCAGAAACTAATAGCTTAAGATGGAAAAATCATTAATGAAGGGAGACTCCTAACTTAAGAGACCTTTGGTATGTTCCATCATAATTCATTCATCATAATTCTATCAATTAAAACCAAAAATACATAAGAAAACGGCTTGCACGTAATCAAGGAAGACTAATTACAATTCACCAAATTAATAGAAGGAGTGCTCAACTTGAACACTTTGTTTTTCCAACTTACTAAAGTGATGAATAAACCAATATTTAATGAAATAAATCACCACACATTAGCCATAAACCAATCTGAAACAAAGCATGTAAACAAGTTCTACAATAACCAGATTATGGAAAAAAAAACTAGTTTAAACAAAGAAGTGTACTTAGCTTGGAATGGGGGCCCTCCACCCTTGCTTTGCACACTTGGAGATTGATATCAGAAGCTTAAATGAAATCAAACTTCCACATTATTGAAAATAAAAATAGTAGTAGAACAAGTTCTTCAAATTAACTCTCCAATCCAAAATGTCTCAGCATGAAATTATACAAAAGTCACAACATAAGCCATCAAAGTCTTGGCTTTAAATAGAAGTCTTGTGAAACAAACTGATCTATAATCCTTCTAACAAACATATCTACTCATATTCACCTATCTAAGTCAAATTCATCAATCCCATCCCAAGAAATATGGTCAATCCCATAAAATCTCAAAACTGCTCTATTTCTATGGATTTTCTGAGTGACTAGTCATGGTTGACCAACACTAAATGGGCCTAATAAAGCTTTTTCTGATCGAACCAAGTAAAGCTGGCTCAGTCCCAGTTCCCAATTTTTCCATCCACGCATCAAACTCGTGCCCAAGTGTCCTGCAAACATGTCATCCATATAGCTATTACGGGAATTTCTGAATCTGTCAATATTTGCACTTGAAACCAAATTTTCATAAAAACTTTAGAATTTGAAAAATTAAAATTAAATACCTGAGTAGACATGAAATACATCAAAATAGGATGGATAAAGTGGAAAATGGATTGAAGATAGATGGATTAAGTAAGTTTCCTTTAGCAAAAATAAGACCAAAATCAAGGGCCAACAACTAGCACACAACTTGTGTTGTCGTAGGGTTTAGAGGACCTGTCAAATATGGTGGAGGTGCTCTTCCCAACTATGGTTGAAGATCAAGATGTTATCTAAATACAACATCATGAATGCATTGGTGAAGGGTCACAAGATGTCATCCATCAATCTCATGAAGGTTGTGGGGTCAATCATCAACCTGAGAAGCATGACCAACCACTCGAAAAGGTCGTCCTTGGATTTGAAGGAAATCCTCCACACATTAGAGGGTTCGATAGGCACCTGGTGATAACTGAACTTCAAGTCAATCTTGCTGAAATATTTGGCCCCCTTCAGCTATTCCATAAGGTCATCAATCTGTGGGATTAGGTACCTATTCTGAATAACGATCTTGTTTAATGCCCAATTATCAATATAGAGTCTCCAGGTCTCGACCTTCTTTTGTACCAATACAATTGAGCTCCTAGAGGGTGATGAGTTGGGTCTAATGTGCCCTTTATGCAAAAGCTCTGAAATCTTCCTCTTGATCTCATCATTCTCCAAAACAGAGTATCGATAGATCGATCTATTGGGTAGCGGTGTACCTGAGGTCAAATTGATGGAGTGCTTGACTTGACAGTGTAGAGGTACCCCTGTCTGTGAGGAAAAAATTTCCTTGTACTCCTCCATGACCTTTTCCTTCTGTTTTTGTTGTGTGGAGGAGCCCTGTCTAGAAGATGTGGCAACAATCTTCTTCTTTCCCTAAGGGTGAATCATAAGGAAAACAAATTTCCTGATCTTTGAAATGATCTTACCGCATTGCCTTGCAGAGATCAAAGAGATGGTAGTAGGCGGGGCCACCCCCGATATCTTGTATAACTTATTGCCCAAATTAATAATCACAGAGTGAGGTCTAGACTCATATACCACATTTGACTTCCACAAATATGGTTTCCCTAATAATACATCAAAAACTTGAAGAGGAGAAACATCACACAATACCTCATCCATGAAGGCCTTTATGTTGTAGGGAAGGCTACAATATTGGCTAACGTGGAGATCTCGTCCTTAGTGAAGCCACCCGATGGTGTACGACTATGGATGTGTTGTAGTCAGTAGACCTAGCCGTTTCATGACCTCTACTGAAATGAGGTTCTTTTGTCTCACGTTGTCGATAATGAACTGTAGTGAAGAATCCTTCACCCACATCTGTGAGTGGAAGAGGCGTTCCCCCTTTTATGGATCTTCAAGCTCATTCTTTTGGATCTTGGTGGTGGCTACGGTGGCACTGGGCTTCGTGTCAATGATCTGTGTTTCTTTGTCATTCCCCTTGTCGTGTTCTAACTAAGAGTCAAAACATGCATCTGATTCAGAAGCCTTTAGCTTGACCACCAATGATTGCTTGGCCTGACACTCACTTATGTTGTGAGTGGAGATCTTATGGAACTCACACCATTGTCATGTGTCTTTCTTTGTCTTCGTGGTGTTGTTCTGTACTTCCAGCTTTAGCGGCTTGTCTTGGGTCACCCCGCCATGGATTTTTCATTTTCTCTGCAGTTTTGGGGAGCATATACCTTACTTCAAATTCACAAATCCAAAGTCTCGCTTCTTCTATTTAAAATTTTGCTCAATCTTAACATCATATCATTATGTCATGCTGAGTGAGGATATGTCCAGGAACTCCATCTCCTCCTCGATGTACTTGTGTAGGAAGTCACAGTAATGGAGCACCAAATTTCACTTAGAATCCTTGATACCCGACTTCGTGCAAAGGGTATGAAAAATATTGGTAAACTGCAACACGTCTTGGTCCCTTTCCGTAACATGGTCCACTTTATGTATTTACCCTCATTACTCCTGATAGGGTATTACTTCTCCTTGATCACGTCCCAGAATGAATTCCAAGCGGGTGCGGTTGTAAATAGTGAGGGTATTCCTTTTTCCTACTTCTCACAGTAGGTTTACCACCTGTCCTTGATGTGGGGGGCAACTTTGAGAAGTGAAAAAGTAATATTTTCCCAACTAGAAAAATGATGAACAGAAAAATATCCTTCTAGCATATTTAACCATTTATCTATGGCATCCACATCTATCTAACCTTCAAATATGGGGATGTCAAATCTAACTTGTACCTTAAAGGGTGTGTTGATTCCATATTGGCTATTGGATGTAGACGTGTCGCCTTTGGGTAGCCACTGAAAGATATGGGAAAAGTTATCCATCATCACGTTCCTTTATCACTTGAGAGCTTCTTCCAGCAAGATTTTGAAAGGATTGCCTACCCCCTCGTCTTTCTTCTCTTCAGCCATGGGAGGTCATTGGGATTTGTGAGACTATTCTTGCAAAGGTTCAACCAGTTCTAGCCCTAAATCCTTATATCTATACCTCACTGGGGACATGTAAAGAAAAATAGAGAAAGAGTATACCACTCCGATACCACTAATCCAGACTTAAACAGGAATGCAAAAAATTATATATATAACCATAAATACAAAGATGCAATGAAAATAACACTTCATTTTATTAATATCAAATACTGAAATATGCTTGTAAACATAATGGGAATAAACTAGCTAGGGCGATGGTAGCTTATCTCTGAGAAGAGATGTGGTGGCTACATGCCTCTTAAATGTGTTACAATGAGGCTCAAAGGCCTATTTATTATTGTACAGTAAGGGAAAACCATAAACAACCAAAACCATTACCCCAGGGGATGGACCTGGAATGCCAAATGTTTGTGGACCCCGTTGGGGTTAGCTGGGCAACCAACTTCCCAGGGTCGTAACTTGGTCATATAATCTCTATTTGGCGCATACGATACCTTGTTGGAAATATTTCTTCTAGTACTACATGATATTGGGTAGGCCCTTACCTAGGTCCACAGGCCTGTTGAAACCTCCAAAAATGTTGATTAGCAGGTTAAAAATTGCACAGGAAGTTCAGGACCCGAAAAAAAATACTAAAAATAGTAAATGTTGCAATAAACGAGGAAACATATGAAACCAACTAGAGGTCTAGGTGGAATAGGCATGTGGCCACCAATATCTACCTATATCACATGTTCTGCAGAATGTGGAGGAAGCTCCTTGTGCGGAGCTTCCACACTTTTGCACAAATACCTCACTAATGTATCTATTGTTTCGAATTGCAATTCTTACTTCCTTGAGAAATAAAAGTAAATAACACATAAAACCTCCAAATTCACTGAATAACAAAGATCATAGAACATAATTTCTACCAGTAAATATAAAAATTGAAATTGATATCGTAAATATATCCCAATTCATCAGTACATCAAAGAAAACACTTTGCATAAAGAAAAATAACTAATTCAACACGAGCTTCATTAAATGGACAAATCCAATAAAAATATACGTAATAACATATCTTAAACATATGAAAAAGGTAATAACAGAGAAAATCAACTGGTAATGATTTAACATTCCAAATACAGTATATTAATAGTATATTTGTGCACTAGTAGACAAATCCCCTCACTAGCATCACCGAACAAATCCAAAAAATCTACAACAAATCTAATTAAGGTTTCGAAATCAATATAGCTTCCACAAATCTCAAATTATGTATTTTTAACAGTTTAATTTGCTACTGAAATAAATCAATAAACTACATTTCTATAACATTATGTGCATGGTTTAAGGGAGCTCGTGTGGCATCTAGGATATTGAAATATAATATGCCCTCAATGTAGATTTCGAAAATATTTGGGAATTGTTTAATGTATATAAGTAGACAATTGTGTTGACCTTTGTTCTATTATTATTATTATTATTATTATTATTAAACAAAAATGTTCACGCTTCCCTACAACGAAAGCACAAATATTAATTGTTAAACAAAAATGTGCACACTTCCACACAACTAAAACAAAAATATTATTATTAAACAAAAATGTGCACACTTTCTCACAATGGAAGCACAAATATTATTATTAAACAAATTTCATACAAAGAAAACACAAATATTATTGTTAAACAAAAATGTTCACACTTTAGAAAAACTAAAACACAAATATTATTATTAAACAAAAATGTTCACACTTCCGCACAACAAAAACACAAATATTGTTGTAAAACAAAAATGTTTATACTTAGACATAACTAAAGCACAAATATTATTATTAAACAAAAATGTGCACATTTCCACACAAAGAAAACTAAATATTATTATTAAACAAATTTTCCACACAAAAAAAACACAAATATTATTATTAAAGAGAAATGTTAAAGAAAACAAAAATATTAAAACTAAAAAAAAAGTTCATACTTTTGCACAACTAAAACACAAATATTATTATTAAACAAAAATGTTCACACTTCTACACAATGAAAACACAAATATTATTATTAAATAAAAATGTTCACACTTCCACACGACGAAAACACAAATATTATTATTAAACAAAAAAATTCACACTTTAGCACAATGAAAACAAAAATATTTAATTTATATTGGTTGGAGGGCAAAGCAAAGAATGGAGCAAGCACAAACATAATAGAATAAGTTCAGGTGAAATGTGAGTTGTGAAACAAGGTGCGAAGGAAGCATGTGGGTAGACAGAAATGTAGGTGCTCATTGAATTAATTAAAGATATGTATATTGTAATTAGTTGCTTTGATTTTCAATTAGTTTTCAAACAAACAAAATTATAAAAATATTAAAATTAAAAATTGTTTTGAAAATTTTGAATTTTGAATTTTTTTTTTTCAAATGGTTGATGTAAAAGGAGTGTCTAATTTTACCTGGTTTTAAATAAATAAAAACCATTTACAAAAATAAAATAAAAATAAAATTATACTTTCACCAAATGTCCTAATGATTAATTAACATTAACACTATTAATCAATGGCGTTGTTTATCAAGATGATAATTTCATCCGGACAACCATTTTTTTGTTGTTGGAATTTGACTTTTTTCTCTCAAAAATATGATAGTGAGAGTGTTTGAATCAATTTTGTTATGTTGGAAATGAATTCAACACCATCAAAAAAATTTGGGGCACCCAAAATCTTGAAACTTGACAACTATAAACCGGATTTCCAAAAATTTCCACCAGATTTTATCAAAAACATTACTAAATTTCCATTATTTTCTGTGGGAATAACTACAGCTTTTGGCATGGTGATGGTGTCGTATATGTCTTAAAAAAAAGACCCTGATGCATGCTCCAAGCATTCAAACATAGAGAAAATAAATATTTTTTAATAATCGTTTAGGATGGGAAAGTTTGAGAGTGTGTAGAGTAATTGGGGTCTGAGATGATGGATTTTGTTTTAACAAGAGAGGCTACGTAGTAGCTAGTCCCTACTTTGAGTGGGGAGTCGGCTTGAGCTCGTTGGACACCTGGAGGGGAAGTTTGCCTTTGTGCTATTTGACAGATGCATGAAAACTATATTTGTTGCAATGTTAAAGCAATCAACGAGATCTTGAAGGTAGCTAAAGTCCCCACTCTTGCAGAGAAATAACACTTGTAGTCTATAAGGCTAAAGTACCAACAGCAATGGCTGAGACCACATGAGAGGTGGTAGCCGTCAATGAGATCTTGCAAGTAGAAAAGGTCCCCGCTCTCTAAGAGGTATCAGTCTAAGTTGGCTTCATAGTTGCAGCAATGAGATCATTCCTGGGAAGCACCTTAGTCAATGCTAAAACAAACCAAATTTCATAGTTCAAGCAGACACAAGAGATTAATAACGAACCGATCATTCGCTACTAAAGAAATTGGGTTTGGATTTGAAATGATTTTTGGCAGCTCTGTTTGCTCTTTGACAGTTGTTCTTTTATTCCTTGACCCATCTTTATTTTTTGATGCACCATACGATCTCACGAAGAAATAACCATTTGTATAATTATTATATGATGCTGCCCTTTTATGCTATATGTAAGCACTTTAGCACTAAGTTACTTATTGGTTGATTACCTACCGAGCTCACCACTTTTGATGTCTTAGTTACAGCTGAACCATAAGCATGTGATGATGGAGTATGTAGATGTTAGATCATATAAGTGTGAACAAAGTGGTCTTAACACCTAAAATTGAATTTGATCATGTTTCTTTTACTTGTGGCGAGGATGGATCAAGCAGTGTGCCAACTGTGACCTCATCTACATGTATTACACTTGTATGAGTGTCTTGATATTAACTATTTGAATTCTCAGACTTGTATGAATGTCATGAAATTAACTATACAAAGCATTCGAAATGCCATGATGCTAACTATATGAAGCATTTTCCAATGGGCATGCAATGGAATGGTTCCTATATGATCTTTGGTGCTCTTGGTTCCTTTGGGAACTGTAGAGTAATTTCATGGCATAAGTAGGGGAATCTGAGTCTAATCCATTGCTGTAGAATGAAACTATTGTTGGATCGGTAGCAAAGTGAAAACTATTGTAGAACAGAGGTCCATAGCAGAATGGAGGAATGCCTTCAAGGCTTACCAAGACATTGCAGAATAGGCTTGCTTACCAAGACGTTGTAGAACAGGACTCATGTTACAAATATTAGTGGCATGTAGTGGAAGGCATTTAAGGGGTGAGCTCGATAGCTTTTAGACTGTTGGATTAGTATGTACATGCTAAATTAGGTAGGTTCCTCTCAGTAATAATGTTACCCTCTAGATATGAATATAGGGAACTCGAACTCTAGCATAAGGTCATGCAGGACGTGTTGAATTTTTTCCCAAATCTAGTGGCTGAAATTGTGTGTGAATGATGTTGGAGCACCCTTGGCATTGTTGAAATCCTACACACTTGGATTCCTAGAATCGCTGACAACGTTCATGATGATTGACTGCCATAAAATATGTTTGATAGAATGGCCTGTTTCATTGATTAGATTGGTATTTGTGTGAAGATTCCCCCCTTATTCATTGTGGCCCCGCCATGAGCTTGCTGCCACAAAGACAACTGGTTTTCAACAATGATAGAACATATATGTATGTTGATCTGAGAAAACACAAATAGAAAATGGTTTGGAAGAAAAGTGCAGTGGAGCATGGGGAATAAACAAGCATTAGTTGCAGTGTCATTATCAAATTGTCCATCTTTCATATACAATTCATATAGATAATTATTTTGGTGGAAGGTAGTGATAGTATCTCTAATTAACCTACCAAATATGAGCCATTTTTTGTAAGATGGTACCCAATGCATGTCGCAATTCACTACAAACTCGAGGTATGCTCTCAATATCAATCATAGTATAGAACAGTGTTAATAAGAAAGCTTGGTGCACAATTATTCATTTTCTTTAGCCTGTGAATATTAATGGTGTGAAAAAATGGTGAAATGAGTCTCTTAAAAATCCCACCACAATCTCATGGACATTTGCAGACGTTGGGAGGTTGCAGTGAAAAGCCCTCGGTTCTAGTGAGATAGAAGAAAGCTTGCAAAAGCTTGGAAGGTGCGAGCGAAAGCGGCTACCCAGTATTGAGATCATTTATGTAAGTTAATAGTATGTTGTGATGCAAAAATTCAAATTCAAGACTAGGATACAAAATAGAAAAATTCATACCATTTTAGCAATATTTAGATAATCTTTTCTATGGATATTTCATGCACAATTGCTTGTAGTTGAACACACTATTGTTTAAATCAAAAGGCGGTGACTAGTTGGATCTGTTCCTGTGTAGTTGGATCTATTCCTGTGATGTTTCCTGAGAAAATTTCCTGAGAAAAAGTCCCTTACAGCCTACCGTGACTAGGAAGGTGAAACAAAGGGAGGAAGGTGAAGCAACCGTGACCAAGAAGGTGAAGCAAAGGGATGAAGGTGAAGAAACCGTGACCAGGAAGGTGAAGCAAAGGGAGATTTACGAGGTGTAAAACAAGGAAGACCACTGCAAGATCAGGTTCTCTTACAGACAACAATTGTCCTCATGCAAAAAACAATTGTCAATTGTGAAGCTTGTCATATTGGGTTCTCATGAAAACAACAGTTTTCAAGCCTGCCATATTGGGTTCTCATGCAAACCACAATTTTGTAATTTTGACATGACAACAATTTTGACACGGCAGACATTCTAGACATACATGTTACTTGTTTATGATACATGATACTTGTTTCTAGAGATAGAGACACATGTTATTATAAACATTTAATATCTATAAATTAATGTTAACATTAAACCAACGTTCATTCATATGAACATTTATATAACATCTTCACTTATTACTCTAAGTTTTAAAATGAAGAATGCCTCGATTTGAGGCCAAATAAGACAATGATTCCCTTGGTTGGTTAAAATGAAAGATTTGATTTCCCTGATTGGTTAGAAGAAAAAAGCATTTCATCAATATAAACATACTTTGGTTAAAAGGAAAAAAATATTGTTAGTTTCAGCGTCACACTAATACATATTCAAAAACCTGATTACTATAGTCCCTGCCAACCCTTTGGGCAAGGACTAATAATACCATCTTCCAAATATAACAATTCATAAAATTAAATAATAATAATTAGATTTTATTTTTCTTTTTTCCTCAAATAAAAAAACAAAACAAACAAAGTTTTTATTAAAGAGTAAAATTATTACATTTTGTTGATGCATTACTATTCATTATTTATAATTTTAGAAAATAAAATTTGAAAAGAATTATATATATATTATATATATATATATATATATATATATATATATATATATATATATATATATATATATATATATATATAATTAATTTTTAATGTATAAATAATAATAATTTTTTAAAAGTTTTATTTGTTCATTTTAATAAGTTTAATAGTTGAGATGAGTATTATCATTATAATTGAAAGAAATAGTTACAATTATATAATAATAAATTAATATTTTTTTTAATGTGGTTTATGGATATGAGTGGTTGTTATATATCCACGAGAAATCTAGGTTGATCAATTCTAAAGTACATCTAATAGATTTACCCTATGACCTCCTGAAATATTTTAATAACAAGAACTCGACAACTAAAGTATCCATTAAAACTTATATAAATATGATAAATTTATAAACAAAATTTATTATTTGTTCAAAATTTATAAATAATTTATAATGTTTATTTATTAAGTGTGTTTAAAATTATATATATGACTACTTACCATTATGATTTTATACATCAAAATATTTTTTTATTTATTTCTAATTAATTCTATTATTTAATACTTTGAAAATAAAATTAAATAACAAAATTAATAAATAATAAATAAATACTATTACATCTTTTTCTATTTAGTTTATTACAGAATAATATTGAAAATGAAAATATTAATTAATTAATTAATTAATATTATATCTTATTAACTAATTTTTAACAACTTTTTCCAAACGGTTAGCTCATAATGGCTAGTTTATAATAGCTAATTCATTTTGGCTCGAGAGAGTCATCAAGGGAAAAGACTCTAGGTTCAGGTGCAGAGGGCCAACAATGGCCCATTGTAGTCTAGGACAATGCAACATTTTCACCTTACCCCAAAGGGCAAGGAGTCTCACCCAAGGCATGTCACGGCCGAAAGGGAGAAAGGTTCAGCATGGAATCGAGGAAGAATTAACCAGGTTTCATTCGATCATAGATATATATTCATTACACATAAAACATAGATAACAACATAATAGAGATAATACTAGAACTACAAATTACATGCAATTGATAGGACATTCAAAACTTTAGAGATTCATCAAAAACAGGGGCCCGTATACATCACAATTCGTAACCAGTCTAGTTGTTGCTTCTATTAACTTAATAGTAAACATTATAACATAACTTCGAAATTCGTTGCAAGAAACTAAAAGGAATACCCAGTTCAAATCCACGAGTTCGGGTTCAACTTCAAGGCTCAAGTCTTCCAGACTCCTTGACTCTGTTATCCATCTGTCATAATTTGATGTTTTATCACCTGCTCCCACAACCTTGTCGACTATCTCATTAACCAACCAATCAACCCTTCTTCTTTTCTCGCCCTTACCATTTATATTCTTTTCTGCTGCCTAGACTGCTAGTTCCTGCTCGACTGCTCTTCCCCTTGGTTGCTCTTGCACCTTACTGCCCCTTCGATTGCCTTTGCCTTCTACTGCCTCCTTACCGCAACTCTTCCACAACTATCTGTTCCGCCAACCAACTGTTGGAGATCAAATGCACAGCAGATTAGACAAATCACTCAGCAAATAATTCAAGCACATAAAAACACAGGAATTAACGTGGTTCACCCAACCAATCTGGGCTATGTCCACACAACATAGGCATCGGCAATTTGTTAATGAAACAGAAGAATACATAATAAAATCCTCACAAAACTCTCACCCTCATAGCAAACAATCTGAATGGTTGCCTGTTATATAGCAAAGAGAATCTAACAACCTCATTAACTCACTCACATCAAATATAGGAGGCATTAATCATCTCCCAACAACCTGGAGCTAATCTAGGAATTGATTCCTATTGTTGTCATCAACTGAGATTTTGCCTATCTTACTCCAAACAGAAAAATCTCAACACCAACCATTGCTGCCACCAGTTTCCTTCTCATCCTATGGTCAACCAAAATTGGTCAAAACCTTTTCACAATTAAACGAAGGACCCAATAGGCCCCGACCACAGTTCTTTGACTCATCCTCAAGTCAATTCATTTCAACCTCAGTCGTTCTTGTTAGTACTTCCATGTGCTCTACGGGTGGTGGCTGCACTATTAACTGCGTCGGTTCTACTGTCTACTGTGTTGGTGCTTCTTCTGCCTCAGTCATTGTTTCTTTTTCCTTGGCCATAGCTTGTGGAGTGGCATCTGTCTCTGTTACACTTTCTTGCCCTTGAGGTTCCCCCGTTCCAAATGAAGGCTCTAACTCCAGAATGGTGGCCGTGGTCTACTTCCTGAACAATGGTCATGATCCTATCGGGCGAGTATTACATCATCACCCAGAGTGAATTTCTCGGTCGAGTTCAACATTAGTTTTGTTCGTCGATGGCTTTACAGGTCACTCCATTATTGTTCGCTAGAGTCACACACCTCCTTCAGAAGTAAAACATGCATCCAAACCGGGGGTTGCAGATCTCTAATTACCTTCTTCATCTTCACAGACTCCTCCATAATATGATCAACCTTGTCCTGAATGCTATCAATTTGGTCATTGATCTGCTATAGTTGGGCGGGGTATGTGCAGTCTTTTGTGCTAGAAAATAGGGTTTGTATTTGTTCCCTAAGGGGGTAGACCAAGTGGTTCTTCAGTGTCAGACTGCTTGACCAGTCATGGACCTTGCTCATTAGAGCATATATGTCGACAAGGGCATCGGCTAAGGCTTGTTTCTTTGCTTCCACTTCCATGAATTTTCCCTCGACTGTCATCGCGTAGATTTCCACTTGGTCTAGTAGTGTTGATATCAGCATCTCCAGCTTCCTCTTCATCTCAGCATTGGTAGCTGTCAGGTTCGAGCATGCCACCTGGATGTGGTCACAGCAACTAAATAGCATGCAGGTAGTGATGTACTCTGGTGCTTCTATATTTGCGTCGATGATGGTAGGCCATAGTGACCTGAACCATTTCGTGCTTGCTTGACTTGAGCTTGCAAGTTCGTGTTTTCTTGCTGCGGGTGATCGCACTCTTCTGTCACCTCCTATAACTGCCTTGCTTTTTGTTCATGTTCCTTGGCTAGTTCCTCATGGATTCTTTCGACCCTGTGCACAGCTTGTTGCATAAATGAAAATAATTGTGCCGATGACCAGTGTTGTTAGTTACGTTCTGTTGGCAGGAGTGGTGCCCTCTGCCCACCCGGATGACTGAACTTCTGCTTCCACAATCGTCCTTCGCTAGCCGGACGGGAGTGTCTCAGATAGGTTCGCAGAGGTGGAGGCTGTGTGCAAGGATGACTACTCTGACTGATGTAAAGCAGTGGAGGTGGTGGTGGGAATCTCTTCAACTATGGGGGTTGCAGAGATTTATTTCTCGACTTCTTTAGTAAGGTCAATGATCGAGCTAATGGAATAATTTTCTGCTTTTTGACAGCCAGACTGCAGAAAACTCGCTTTTTCTTTGGCCTGGGGACTGTTGGCTAGGAGGGAACCTAGACTACTCCCGTGGAGAGTTTCATGGTCAGCGACGTTGTTATGATAGGAGAAAACATGGTAGAGCCTTGAAATTGGGTAGGGTAATTGCTCTCACCTGATTCAAAGGTAGCAATTGTTCATCTGAGTTCTAACATCTTCTCCTCCATCTGGAGCACCATCGGTTGGATTTCATTGTCGGTTGGTCGCTTCCTACTGCTCTCCACCCCATCTCCCCCTTGCACCTGTTGCTTCAAGGCTCTGAAACGGTACTTGTACTTCCGTTCTATTATTTCACAGGTGACACCCAGCCATGATTCCACCTCTCTATGCAGCACTTCATCCATTAGCACAAACCTCTATGGTCTCATCTTAAATGTTTCTCGATGGACACACCATGCTCTTAGGTAGGTGTGCACATGGGAGGCATCGAACCAGAGCTCTTCTGAGAATTCATCCAACAAAGCCTTAGGTATCCCACCCTATACTTTCCCAATCCACGTACTAGTCTTTGAAAGTTATTTCGTCGATCTCCTTCATGTTGGGGTCCCCTGATGCCCTCCATGGATTGTAACGGAGTGCAATTGGTTGGCCTTTAAGGATGGTCGCCATTTCCCTCTCCTTTGGTGGCCTCCATTTCCACATTGCCAGTGATATAAAAAGTTATCCGAACACAAACTTGGTACCCCACCATTACACATCTTCATAAGCTTCATATAGCTCGTTGATAACAAATGTTGACCAGTTGAGCACCTCTCCCCAGCAACAATGTTTTGTAACTGAGATTCCATCCAAAGTGCATTCATTCTTCATAAAGTGTTGCATTGTTTTTCTTGCAATGATGTAGCAGGCAAACCTAATGTCAGCCTTGTTAATCATATCTAGCTTCACTCCTCTCCCACCCCGCTCAGTCCCATATCTTGCATAGATATTATCTTCATCCTACTTCTTACCTCGCTTAGCCCCTATCTGGAATGATGTGTTAATTCTGTTCCCTCCCTCGAGCAACCTTGTTAGATGACTAATGTCCTCCACATGGACGGGATACTCCATGTCCAACCATATTGACCCTTCGTGCATCTTGCTCACCAAAATCTTGGTACATTGCATCATAGAAAATTGAGTGTCGAACATATGTAGACTCCTCAAATGGAGTGATATCGATCTTTGTATCTCCTTAAAATCTTCCCTAAACTTGGAGGTCCTCTTGCCATCCTCCTTTTGGAATTCCTCCGCATAAAATTCTCTTTTCATGGTGAGGAACTGGAAACAGTCCGAAAAATCATTGTTGATAAAATTCGCCTTGTCATATTTTCTATATAGATTATCGACCACTTCAATTTGTGCATCCAAGGTGTCATATGGAACTGGTACCATTCCTTTCACAATATCCTTTCTCTTGTGATAAAGGATTTGTACCTAAGATTTCATGCTTCTTTGTCTTTGCACCTGTTCTTTAGAGCGAACATGTAATTCTTCTATTATCTACAATTGGAATTATATAATTCCCTTCATTATCCTGTGAGTTAAGTAGCTAGCCCTAACACGACATTCCCTGACTGACTAGGCCTCAACAACAAATTACTCTGGCAACTTTGCCATGTGTTCTAGCTATACCTTGTCGTTGTCGGCCGACTTGGATGTGACAACTATGACATGGACTGGAAAAGTACAAAGTGGGTTGCATGGCATATTTATTTTTCCATGATGGGATTATCTATTACCTAAATTTATGTTTAATGGGAAAATATTTTGCAGCTTCTACTTTGACAATTGCATTATTAGTTACTTTATTTGGAAATGACTACCATACGATGGAAAGGACATGTACTTGTGTGATCATAAATTCTAGAAAAAGCACATGCCTATGTGTACCTTGCTAACTAGGATTACATGTGTGATTACTGACTCTACCTCTTTTTCTCCCCCCTCGACCCCCCGACCACAAATGGGTTGTGGCCAAAGTTTCTACTCGAACCTTATTATTCCTCTGCTTACTTATATATATATATATAATGTGTTGCGGAAGGGCTTCACACGTGCTCCATTCACCCATCCATGCAGTAGGACTCCATCCAATTGGGCAAGCCTTACCACTCCTGTATCTTTGATTTCAGTGACTATAAACAAACCCAACAGTGCATCTGCAGTTTCCCTTGGAACTTCTAGAACTTCCTATCGTATAGGAGTACCTGTTCCCCGACTTCAAAATAATTCCTCTTGATATGCCTATCATGCTAAAAACTGATTGATTAAATTATGTTAAAAACTGGGTTTCGTCAAGTTCCATCAGTTGGCTTAGTCTGTCTCGTAAGGCAATATTGTTCGTCATCTTTGTGGCCTCTTATATGAGCATGCTAGGTAATATAAATTTTGCTAGTACCACCACTTCCCTTCCATATACAAGTTGAAAGGGAGCTTGCTTATGGAGTCTCTTTACTGTTATCCTATATGCCGATAGATTTGTGGGTATTCCTTCATCCTAGTCATCTTGGTTAGCTAATATGACTTTTGTTAGCTCTTTCTCCAGTATCTTGTTGAATGCTTCTACGACGTCGTTGGCTTATGGGTGATACTGACTACTCTTGTTATGTTGAATCATGAAAGTCTTAGTTGAGTCTCAATGGTCTCATTCAAAAAGTTCATCCCTTGCTCACTTGTGAGGCTCCTCAACATCCAAACCTTGAAATGATGTTCTAAAAAATGAACCTTGCCATTGTTTTTGTTGTACAGTCCTTGATGGGTGCTGCTTCTACCCACCTTGTCAGGTATTACGTTGTTGTTATTATGTATCTTGCTTGCGAATGCCTCCCCGGTGGTGTAATGGGTCCAATGAAATCTACCACCCATTTATCAAATATTTGCACTGTGTGGACCGGATGTAGAGGCAGCTCATCCCATTGTGAAGGCTTTCCGACCCTTTGACATAAGTCGCATGTCTTAGCAAATTATTTAGAATCTTTATGGATAGTTGGCCACCAAAGTTCTGCATGTATTATCTTTCTTGCAGTGTCTTTACCTCCCACATGGCTCTTGTGACCCCTGCGTGGTACTCCCATAACAAATCATTCCTTCCATGTTGGAGGATGTAATGCCTCAGTATTTGATCTAAGCCCATCTTGTAGAGGTGTCTTGCGACCAGCTGGCAATGTGCTGCCCTTACTACCAAGTGTTATCTTTGTGCGGACATGTATACTTCTGGGCAATGACAGGTTGTTAATAATTTGGTGATCTCTTCTAGGTGATCTGGGATTGCCTCTATTCTAAATAAGTCAGCATCGGGAAATCGATCATCGATTGATCCTTCATTCTCCCCCGTGTCCAGTCGTGATAGGTGGTTTGGTCCCACATTTAGTCTACAGGGTTTTACAGCCACCTCGAACATAAATTCCTGGAATAGCAATAACCATCGGCATATCCTCCCTTCTAGCTCTGGCTTGTTTACCAAGTATTTGAGAGTAGAATGGTCTGTAAAGAATTTGAATGGCACACCCAATAAATAGTGCCTGAACTTTTGGAGAGAATAAACCATTTTCAGGCCTTCTCTCTCGGTTGTTGTATAGTTTCTTTTCGCAGTAGACAACTTTCGACTAGCATAGTACACCAGATGGTCCATATTTTTCTCCCCTGGTTATGCTAAGACTACTCCGAGAGCTATCCCTAATGCATCGATGTGCACATGGAAAATTTTGTTCCAATTAGGATACACCAGCATAGGGGCGCTTACCAGTCTTTCCTTTAAGTTATTCAAAGTTGTCTGACAATCTGTAGTCGAAATGAACTCTTCTTTTCTCTTCAACAATTTTTCCATTAGGGTTGTGATGGATGTGTAGTTCCTTATGAACCACCTATAGTACCCCGTATGACCCAGAGTTACTCTTGGTTGTTTTACGTTGTGTAGTGGTTCCACGTGGACAATTGCTGCAACCTTTGTCAGGTCTACACATACTCCATACCTGCAGATGATATGGCCTAGTAGAGTTCCAAATGGAACTGCGAAGATACATTTCTTGAGGTTTAATGAAATCTGCAATTGCCTGCACCTTTCAAACATTATTCTTAATAAGCGGGTGTGTTTTTTCATAGACCATATACTGTCTAGTCATTCATGTAGACTTCTAGAAACTTGTGAATATAATCTCAGAATGTAGCTATGACAATCCTTGAGAAGACTGCTGGTGCATTCTTTAGTCTGAATGGCATCACACTGTATGCAAACCCCCACTCAGTAGTGAATGTTGTTTTTCTTTCATCCTCTTCAACTATTCAGAATTGGTGGTAACCTGAAAATCCATCTTTGAATGAGTATGTTTCGTTCCCCACCAGATTGTCTAGGAGTTCATCACTGAAAGGCATAAGGAATGGGTCATGCACGCATGCATTGTTAAGGATTTTGTAATCAACACATACTCTGATTTCGGTTGCATATTTCTTGTTCTATATGACTATTAGGCTTATCCACTCAGCTTCATCTACCGAAAACATGATTCCTACTTCCAACATTTTATCAATCTCCTTCTTAACTTTTTCCTTCACCCTTGGGTTTAGTCTATACATTCTATGCTTTACCGGCCAGGGATCCAGTCTCAAAATGATTTTCATTTCCCCATTGTTTCCTTTTATCCCCTTCAGCTCTGCCACTAAAGCTGGAAATAGGTCCTGATTTTCTTGTAATAGGTCAAAAATTGCTTTGGTAGTTTGCTTGTCCTAGTAGTCTCCCACAGATTCCCTCTTGGGCTTATCCTCTGTCAGAACATTTCTCTTTCTCAGCTTCATTGGTAGAAGTTGGGCACCTTCTGTTGAGGGGCTCTCCCGGATGTCCCTCTCTTCTTCCATTTCCCCGAAGGTTAGGTGTCTCAGTCGCTCTAACCCATCCTCCTATGGCTTTGTGTCCACCTTGTCGCAGGTCACATATCCTAGTGACTCCATCTCATATAGACATTGCAGAAAATTTTCGTTGGGCCCTCCTTCAACCAACGGATCTAGGGTGAATAGAACCACTTTTATTTCCTGGAGAGCCTCTATCATCTGTGCCTCGTTGCCTCTGAATTGAAAAGTTTCTAACAAATTGTACCTCCAAGGTATCCCAATCTATCATCTACCAATGGAGCTCCTCTTGTACATACCAAGCTTAGGGGACAGTTCTGAGGGTATGTACAAATGCATGTACCCATCGATCCTTTGGCATTCCCTCTCTCTTACAATTGGTTATGCAATCTTTGATGTGCTTCTCGGGACTTGAATCCCCCTCGTATATTACCTTGTTCTGTGACCAATCTTCCTCCTTAGCAAATCTTTCCTTCATGCCTTGTTTGATGCTCGTCGAATCTCCCAATGCATTGCAGTGTGTCTTCCACCATCTTGTTAGAGTTGCCATGAGGGCGATATCAAGAAAGGGAATCCTTTGATCCTCTGTCATCTCCCAATCTACTCTATCTAAGAAGGTATCTACTGGTTCAAGGCCATAATACTTCAAATAGTCACTTACCTCCATTCCTCCCCAATTTACTCGATTTATCATTGCACATCGTCTAGTGGTCAATTTATATCCACCTTGCATCCATGCATCCCATGCAGCTTCCAAACTAGTCTCTGAGCTTTGGATACTTCTCCAGCTAACTGATCCCACATCCATAGGGTTTATTTAATCCTCCCTCTTCCCTATTGTGAGCATGTATATTTGGTCTAAAGCTCCTATCTCATCCCTGTCATCTACTAGTTTTGTGAACCTAGGTCCTTGGTAGGGGTTTGAAGGTTGGATCACCCTTAGTCCATCTACTTTGAAAATCATCAGTTCTTTCTTTAGGTCTATGATAACGTAGTTCTCGTAGGCCCAATTGATCCCCAAGAGTGTCGGATATGTGTCCTTATCCCCCATGATGTCAATTACCTCAAATTCAGCGTGTGTCTTCACCCCTGCTACATCAACTTCTACATTCTCCAACCTCCCAATGGGCAATATGTTGTACTAATTTTCCATTCTTATTTGAATTGGTGAGTACTTCAGTTGTGGCTTCCCCATTGCCTCCCAGGTTTTCCTAGGAAGGATGTTTACATTCGACCCCAAGTCTAACATTGTGTCCCTTATATGGAATCCTGCCACCTGCATATTGATTTAGAACTCCTTGTCGCTTCTTCTCTTGTTCCATTTCACTCCTCTAGAACCCTTCTCTGGCATATCTGCATGTGGTCATTCCACTTCCCCTTCTTCCATGGATACCGCAACCTTCAAACTTTTCTGCAAATCCTTCAACATGCCTTCATCCTCAACAATTTTGAAGAACAATTTAAGCCACTCCCCAATGGGTTGGGTGTCATGAGCCATGTGATCTCGCGGTCTTTGATTATCTCTCTCTTTGTTCATCCCCTAAAACATCTTAGTTGCTTCCTGATAGTACTACTTTTGGCATTCAGACTAATATACCTTCTGTGGGGATGCCACTTTAAAGATCAAGGTGGGGTCCTCTGTGTAGCGATCCTCCCTTGTCTTCTTCCCTACCTGGGTGACTATATTAGTATTGGTTGCGGGGAGGCCATCATCGGTCTGTGGTTCAGCATTCACCAGGTTGGCCCCCCTTTGTCTAGTCCTTTCTTCCCACTTTGCAATGAGTTCCGGATAGTCCTCCATTGCGTGAGTATTAATTCTACACTGTGAGCACCAAGATCTCCTCTGGAGCGGGCATTCTCTGGTGACATGCCCTTCCTAGTCACAGTTGTAACACATTATGGGCTTTCTTCCTCCCTTTATTCCTCCTCACCCATTTACTCCCCGTCCTCCTCGATTTGACTCATTAATTCTAAATGTGGATGTGTCCAGCCTTTCTGCTAAGCATACATCTCTCGACACTGATTGGTGTGATGCATTGTTGATGCGCAAAACTCATAGTAGCTGTTATTGGGGACGTTAGAGTACTTTTGTAGAATTGGGCACATCCAGGTAGGTGTAAATATACCCTATAGATTTCACAAAAGTCTTGATTATTCCTTCCCAAGAAAGCCCCTCGCACTCTAACTACCACAACTCCTGTGGTTAGTGGGGCCCCTAATGACCCTGTGACCCCTCCTGGATGATTAATTACCCTTAACCTCGGTCCTTCCGTCACAACGTGCCCCTCCACCATGCAATGGGTGCACCATACATTAGGTCTGGCTAGATGCACTGGCTGAAAATCTTTTAGTTTCTCCATCAAAGTTGCGATCTAGTTCTGCAGGCCTATGATCGATGGATCTTGTAGACTTTTCCCTCCTCGGTATTCATGATGGTATCCTACCATGGCTTCTATATGTGATGCTTGCTCCAACACATCCTAGAGGGTTCCTATCTTCTGTTGCATCATCGGTGTCCTGGTTAAAGGCAACAGTGCCTTGATGAACCAGTCTTGCTGGTGATTTGAGTCCAGAGTGTAACTCAACTTGGCAATGGCATCCTTAAACCTTTTCATGAGCTCCCAAGATGTCTCACCCTCCTTCTTCTTAATTTCCCACAGCTCTAATATCCCCTGCTAGTCCGTCTGTGGTACCTTGAATTCCTACACAAATCCTCTCTTGATATCATCTATTGTGGGGTTCTGGTTCTGCTCCACCCATTTTATAAACCAACGCAGATTCCTTTCCTCTAGTGTGGTCTGAAATTCCACTATCCTGACATTGATTGGAGTTTGAAGGGCTCTCTAAATAGCTTCGAAGAGATACGAGTGCTGCTCCACATCCTCTTTTCCCCTCCCCGCAAACTCTAGATATCTGGTAAAAGATCCTGCCATACTGATTTGGGTATGAGCTAACATCACAAACCCTTTGCTCCCCGACTACTGGGATCCCTATTGTACTAAGTTACTAATACTACTGGTTCCTATGTTGCTCCCAATATTGAAACTGGCTTTGTATTTCTCCCGCGCACTATATACCCGTACTGCCTTGGCTAAGCTAATAACAAATTCCTCCGGATTGTGATAAGGTACCAGGGGAAGATCGGTGGAAATGCCACCTATGTCTTAGGGGAATTACTATTGACTCTTAACGAATGCTTCTCCTTCATTGAATAGTCTCCTCTTCACGTTTTCCATATCCTCTTCATTTCCTTCTTCATGTCCATGTGGCCTCTACTCTCGTGATCTGCCTTCTACAACCTATAGGGAAGGTCCTTCTTCATTTCTCTAGCTCCTACATCTCGCTTCACTGCTTTTGCTTTGCCTAGCACCTTCTTCACCTTCCTCCTTAGCTCGGGGTTTTCCCATCACCATTCCTACTTGGTGGGGCCCCATCATCCTCTTCCCTAGAGTCTGAATCGCTCTCGCCTACCACGTATCCGCTAGTAGTTCCCTTCTCCATGCTCTGACATCTCTAGCTTTCTTCAATTCTTCCGCATCCATTCCTTCAGCAGCATCTCTATCCATCAATTGGCAGCATTCCACCCTTTAAGTCCTTTCCCCGGTACTGGGGTTTTAAGCTGCCATCCCCATGGTGGGCGAAGGCAACAATCCTTCTTCTACCATAAACATCTTAATCCATGTTGGCACTTACCTTATCAACTTACCTCTCAGTCCAGAGCCAAATACAACTTCTGCCTTCAAGAAGGACTGATAATGCTCAACAACAAACTCGACTATGTATCCTTCCACTGTACTCTTTACCCAAAAATCGACTACTCTAGTCAGATCATTATCCAACAATTGAAGCAGTACGATATCTGATGGAGTCCAACTATGATGAACTGTCATCGACCACCCTGACTAACTCTACCCCTTCAACCTCCTTAACCAAGAATACAAGTCTTCTAGGAACTTGCACCAGAAAATTTCATACTGATCATTGGTACCTTCGGCATATAAAAGCCCCTCACTCACCTTGCCAATTGGTTGCTTTCTATGGGCAGCTTTCTCTACTACAAACCAATCTACTTCATAATTCCACCAATCCCTGATCTCTCTCTTGAATATCCTTGACACCATGATCTGAACTAGTTCCCGTAACTTCAGGTCCCAACATGGAAACCATTTGTTGGCTCAAGAGAGTCATCATGGGGAAAATACCTTAGGTTCAGGTGTAAAGGGACAACAATGGTTTGTTGTAGTCTAGGACAATGCCGACATTTTTACCTTACCCCAAAGCACAAGGAGTCTCACCCAAGGTGTGATGCGACCAAAAGGGAGAAAGGTTCAGCATGGAATCGAGGAAGCATTAACCGGGTTTCATTTGATCACAGATATATATTCATTATGCATAAAACAGAAATAACAACATAATCGAGATAATACTAGAGATATTGATTACATGCAATTGATAGGACATTCAAAATTTTAGAGATTCATCACACACAGAGGCCCATATACATCACAATTCGCAACTAGTCTAGTCGGGTTCAACTTCAAGGCTCAAGTCTCCCAGACTCCAGCACTCTACTATCCATCTGCCACAACTGGATGTTCTCTCACATACTCCCACAACCTTGCCAACTATCTCATCAACCAACTAATCAACCCTTCTTCTTTTTTGGCACTTTCCTTTTATATATATATATATTTTTTTTTTTTCTGTTGTCTAGACTGTGAGTTCCTGCTATGCTGCTCTTCCCCTCGGTTGCTCTTGCACCTTCCCACCCCCTCGGCTGCCTTTGCCTTCTGCTGCCACCTTTCCGCAACTCTTTCGCAATTGCCTGTTCCACCAACTAACCGTTCTTGCCACCCGTTTCATTTTCATCCTTCGGTCAACCAAAATTGGTCAAAACCTTTTCAAAATTAAACGAAGGCCCCAACAATTTATAACGGCTAATCTTTGGCAAGGATGCTTCTCTACTATTTAAACATTTGTGAAGATTGATTTTTTCATCTTTGTTCTCAGGATGAACCACATTAGTTGGTTTGGAAGGTCGTCAAAATCTCAATAATGTGATTAATCCGAAAGACAATCTTATTATCAACATAAATCACAAAATTCTAAAATCTAATAAAAAAATTATTAAAAAATAGCTCAAAAAGTGGTAACTACATTCATAAACACAATTTTTTAAATTCGAGTGTTAGGTTTGGGCATGTACCCAATTTGATTTCATGTTATTCGGGTGGAACAAAATGCGAGGTCAATGTCCATGTAGGAAAACAATGAAAAGTCATAAATTGGGGTTTCCCTACCAAACATTGATAAGTGTGAGCTCTTTAATTTTAATCAGCTTCATTTCATTCTTTTCATAAATGCGATTTGTTTTAATCAATTGAAATTCATTTATTTATTTTTAAATCAAAATAAAGTGAGAATAAAAATATAAAACGGAGTCGTCTATAATGCAACTTTTTGGAGATTCCAGTGACGGAATCCGGCGGAGGAAATTGAGCTTAAATCTTGATTTTTTGCAGTTAAAATGGTTTTTTAACTGCATGTTTGAATTCAGCACCCTGAAAAACCCCTGGGGGCACTTTGATTATGCAGAAACTAGCTATCAAACTTGCGATTCCAATAAATTGCTGCCGGATTTTGACCGAAAAAACCCACCAGAAAGGCTTCCAAAAAGTCTCATTATAGACAACTGCATATAAAACTATATGGGAGAATGGTTAGCTTTCATAAAAGAGAATGGAAAAGGGAGTATATGATGCCTTTGGTAAATGTGGTGATTTTAATGAAGGAAAAAATAATTTAAAAACGGATAAATTAAATTGTTTTTAATTCTTTTATAAAAATAAATATATATATATATATATATATATATATATATATATATATATATGATTTAAAATTTTTAATTGTTATATTTGTAGTTAAGGATTTCTTATTTATAGAGAAATATTACATTTTTGCTCACAATTTGTCAAAATTCTATCGACTTCACTCTCATCAATTTTTTTCTTACCTCACTCTTATCATATTTGTTGGTTAGTAGATAATTTCCAAAAATGGTTACAACATACAAAAAGGACTTTATGGTCCAAAACTTGAGAAAAGCACAAGACCAAAATACCAGCAAGATCAAAACACAACAAATAATATTCTCAGGGTCAGGGAGTCAATGAGAGATTTCATTCATGGGCTCAAAGTTAGAGATTGATTGCCTTTCTCTTTGAAAAAACCATTCAAGGTGACGAATGTCCACTTGTGTGCTTGGAGAAGTTGTAGCCTAAAATGCTACTTCCATTTCCTACACCTGAGCCTTAGAGAAAATTCAACTCAACTACCCCTTCTCCCTTATACCTTGACAAACACAACAATGTTGTCCTGGCACAGTGAGCTAAGCCAGAAACTAGATAAAACAAATCACAATTAAACCACGATAATAACTTTGGAGAACCAACCAAGCCAAAAGAGAAAGGCTACTATGAGTATTACAAACACCAATAAGGACTGTGTGTTCTCCCTCTCCATAGTACCATATGACTAATGAGAGGACCAAACTACTTGCAAGCATGCTTGACAGGTACAAAGAAAACAACACCCCACTAACTAGGTTGATACAACACAACTAGAGAACAAAATATGAGGTATGGGAACAAGAGGCATGTGAATTTTCTTGAAAAAACCTACAAAATACAGAAAAATAGAAAGCACACGAAGCAGAATGAACTAGCCCTAACAAACTAGCGACTGACTTTATATGAGAGAGGAATCAAAACATATTAATAATCTAATAATCATCCAAGATGAAAATTATGAACCAGATGAACCAGAAACCCAATTACCTCATAATTCAACTGGAGGAAGTAGGGGAAGCCCATCTGTGGACCAACACCACAATGTGGCACATTTAGTCGCTCGTAATCCCTGCCAAGAAGCACATGAGAATTCAATACCTTCCTAACACTAGAGTCCTGGGGTTTCCAAGCTTGCTTTTGTCGGCCAAAGATAACCACATATGACATCCACGCAACTTGGCAACTTCCCTCTTGAGAGTTGAGAGCCAGACTTATAGGGGAATCTTAGCCTACCACCCTTAAAGTGGCCACACAACATTCATCGAAAAGCAATTGAACTGAAGAGTCGAGATAGTTGAAGCAATACCATCTATACAATTTAACATTGTCATGCATATAGTGCATTGAGAACGTGTGCCCCTCTTTATTGACTTTGGGATTTTGAGGGGTGGCAGACACCACTACCGTGCTTGAACCCCATGTCCATGCTCATCTACCTCATAGGGTAAATTTTAATTCATTTAAAAATTAAATTATTAATTATTTTAAAATAAATATATTTAAATGGAAAAATATAAATTTGTTTATTCTCTAAATTAGTGAAAAACAAATGCATTTTATTAAATATATAAATGAAAAATGAAGAGAGTAGTTAACGTGAAGGGGTGGAGAGTTGTCAGAGCCAAAGCGATTAGCCGAGGTTTTGGAAAGGTGCAGATAATCGTTTCTAATGGAGGGCGCAAGAGGAGGGAGCTCGACTCCCTCCTACAAAGACGCGACAGCTGGCAGAGGCAAGACACCGATCATCAGCAGCAAAAGTTTTGCGGATGGCAGGAACAGAGATAAGGAAACTAACGGGAACAAGATCATGGAAAACAATAGCACAAAGGACAAGGAGGAAGAAGACAAAAGTAAGGGTGCAAGAGACAAAAAAAAGGGACCCTGCAAACAAAAAGCAGAAATCACTCCTAGAATAACATTAAATGATCCTGCTCTGCAGGCACACAGGGAACACATGGACACCTACGCCATTATCTATAAATTCATGGGACTCTAGCCCACTAAAAAATCTTTACAGATGTGGATCAAGTATCACTAGAAACCCAAAGGAAGCATTGACCTACATCTTGGGTCAAAGGGATTCTTCACAGTGGTGTTCTCAAACATCGAAGACAAAGACAAAATATTCAAAGGAGGACCCTACTTTTATGCAACATTCGGTCTCTATATGAGGCCTTGGAAGATGAACTTTGTCCCAGAGTGGGAAACCTTCACTTCAGTCCCCGTTTGGGTAAGGCTCTATTCTCTACCTCTAGATTATTGGCAAATAGAATCGCTAGCTGCCATTGGCAATAAATTAGGACGTTTTATCAAAACTTCTGAAGCCACAAGAAGGGGAAAATATACCTCCTTTGCAAGGATATGTGTGGAAATGGATCTATCAGGAGCTCTTCCGAAGGAAGTAATCTTGGAATTTTTTTATGAAGAATGGGTGCAGGTTGTGGACTATGAGCATATCCCATTCAGATGCCGTAGATGCCATGAGCATGGACATTTGTTCAAAGACTTCCATCTTGGTAAAGCAGATAATAAAGGGAAACCTAATACAACGAAGGAGACTGAAAGCTTTCAGAAAGTGGTAAGTAAAGGGAATGTGGGAAAAAAGGGACCAAAGAAACAACACAACGAGGTGCAGAAGGTCAGTCAGAACAAGTTTAAAGTGCTGGAAGAGAATGAAGAAATCACGAGAGAAAACCAATCTCAGGAGGAAGGTCCTAATGAAAAGGAGAAGGAAGAAGACAACAAACATTCTCAAGATATTGGTTATCAAAAAGAGATGATGATGAGTGAAACAAAAATGGAGATGGACCACGAAATGACCCAAAGTGAAATAGATCTGGAAGATCAGGAACTACTGGAAATACTTGATAAGAAGAACCTAGATCTAGAAGGATGCTTGATGCAGGGAACCAAGGGAGGAATAAACTCTCTGCCTCAAGAAGAATGCAACAGAATACAACAATTGTTTTTATGGAAAGCTCAGGAAAGATGGTTGGATAAAGGTAAAAACATTCACAAGAGCGAGCACAAAAGTGTGAAAACTATGAAATCAACTCCAGGATTAGCGACTAGAAATCCAGGAAAGAAGAAAGGCAGAAAAAAGCAAAACGAGCTCCTAATGGAGTGTGGAAAGCTAATGATAGATTCAGGTAAGATGAAAGACCTAACCAGTTACTCCTTTACAAATATTTAATTATGAAGTTAATATCTTGGAACATTAGATGTCTAGGTAGTAAAAGAAAACAAAGAATGCTAAGTAACAAAATGAAACTAGCAATGCCAGACATAATCTTCATTCAAAAAACAAAATGCTTTATTCATAAATTAAAACAGATCCACAGTAAATGGCTTAACAGATTTGAGTTTCTAGAAGTCAAAGCAGAGAACACAACGGGGGGCATCCTAACTGTATAAGACCCACAAAAAGTTAGCATAATAGATGCGGAGGCATCTAGAAATTACTTATCATTAATTTTTCAACTAGTAGGGGTGTCAGATACCTTCCTGGTCACCAACGTTTATGAGCCTCAAGCAATAGATGAGAAACTCAAGTTTCTTGAATCCCTAGTTGATCTTAGAAGCAGACATGAAGAAATTCCTTGGGTCATGGGAGGAGATTTTAACATGATTAAATCTCTTTCAGAAAAAAAGGTGGTACTAGACTGCTAAGTAAAGATTCCATAGCATTCCAAACCTTCACAGATGAAATGAAACTAGTGGACTCTGAAATGCACAATGGCCATTTCACATGGAACAATAAAAGAGGAGGGGAGGCATAGGTCACCTCCAAGTTAAACAGATTTTTGTTATTAGAGGAGCTTATGCTCACAAACAGAGAAATTACAGCTAGTGTTCTCCCCTTTGGTGGCTCTGATCACTGGCCGATTCAATTAGAAATCAAGGGGATCGATTCTCCCAGGAATAGACCCTTCATATTCGAGAATATATGGCTCACCCACCCAAATTTCATGAGCAATATTGAAAAATGGTGGTCCAAATATTTGCAGATCCAGGGCACTAAAATGTTCCTCTTTCATAAAAGACTCAAGAACATTAAACTCGGGCTCAAAGAATGGAACAAGAAGGAGTTTGGCAACATTTTTGTGGATAAAAATCAGTGGAAATCAAACTTCAAGAACTCAATCAAGCACTGATCATTGATGGTTTTGATAAATTCAAAAGTGAGAAAGCTAATAAATACCATCATGAATCGGAGAAATTATGTAAACAAGAGGAACTATTTTGGAGACAAAAGTCTCAAGTTCAATGGGAAGGTGAACGTAATACCATATTTTTCCATAGATCCACCATTGCCAATAAAGCTCACAATAGCATCTCTTCAATATTGAATGAAAATGGGGAGCTTTAGACCTCTCATAAGGGTATCAAAACAATGTTGGTGTAGAATTTCATAGGCATCACTAAAGAAAGCAATCTAAACAAAGAGCAATGCATCAAGAAAATTACAAAAAATATCCCTAAGCTGGTGTCTAGAGAGGACAATTTTAACCTGAATAAACTAGTAACTGAAGATGAAGTCAGTGATGTTATTAAAGACATGCAGAATAGCAAAGCTCCAGGACTAGATGGTTTCAATGTAGACTTTTTTAAGGCATGTTGGAACATTGTCAAATAGGATATTCTAAATGTGGTGGAGGACTCCAGAAGAAACAAGACTATTCTAAAAGCCCTCAACACCTCCTTCATCTCCCTGATTCCCAAACAAGATTCAATCCTGACTGTTGATAAGTTCAGACCCATTGCTTTATGCAATGTGGTTTACAAAATTATATCCAAGGTTCTGGCTAGTAGACTCAAACCTTTGCTTCCTTCTTTAATTTCAGGGGAACAATTTGGTTATGTGGAAGGCAGACAAATCCTAAACAACATTATTCAAGCTCATGAAGTAGTTCACACGCTAACTAGTAAGAGGCAGGCTGGTATGATCATGCAATTAGATATTGCAAAAGTGTATGACAAGGTGAACTGGATCTATGTCAAGAAGGTCCTTTCTGCTTTTGGGTTTTATCACAACTGGATTAGATGGGTTATGGCTCTGGTTACTTCTTCCAGCTTTTCGATTTTAGTGAATGGTCCACCCTCAGAGATCTTCACTCCTTCTAAAGGCCTAAGGCAAGGAGATCCTCTCTCTCCCTTTCTCTTCATCATCATGATGGAAGGACTGGGTAGGTCCATTAAACAGGCCAAAGTTGTGGGAATAATTAAGGGCCTTCAGTTAATGGAGAATAGTCAGGCAATGACTCACCAAAATTTTTGTGAATGACACTATGTTGCAAGGGATTCCCACAGTCAAAGAAGCCTTGGCTTACAAAAAAATCCTAATTGACTTTGCCTTGGCATCAGGTATGGAAGTCAATCTCTCCAAATCTAAAATATTTTTCTTTAATACTAACATTGCCATTCAGAGAAATATCTCCAGAATTCTACGCTTTCAAAGGGATTCCCTACCTTCAAAGTATAGGGGAATTCCCCTCACAGCCAGACCATTGCACAAGAGTATTTGGGAATTGGTGCTCAACAAGATGCAAGACAAAGGCAAAAAATGGACTATCAGATCGTTGAACCTTGCTGGCAGGTTGATTCTGGTCAAGGTCGTTCTGCAATGTATCCCTGTGTTCTTTTTATCAGCGCTCCCAACCCCCAAAGGTGTGTTACAAAAATTCAGGAATATCTAGAGAGATTTCCTTTGGGGAAAGAGGAAACAAGGAAGAAATGGGCTCTGGTTTCTTGGGAAAAAATCTGCAAACCCAAGAGTCACGGGGGCCTAGGCTTAGATGATCAGGAGATTCTAAGTAAAGTTTTGGGAGCCAAGCTTTGGTGGAGATGGGTTAAAGAACCAAAAGCTCAATGGGCCAAGACCTGGAAAGAAAAATATGCAAGCTCCTGGCAAAAACAAGATCTTATAAGAACGTCGGGAAACATAAAAGGCTCTTACATCTAGAATAAAGCCTGGGAAAATAGAAGCCTAGTTCAAAACAATAGTTTCTGGGAAATTAGAGAAGGAGATCTAGCTCTCTTCTGGGAAGATAAATGGCAACAAGAACCAATGCTATTAAAAGAGGACTTTATGAGCCTCAAGCAAGAAACAGACTCCCAAGGATTAATCAAAGTTAAAGATTTCTAGAATCTTCCTCATGACACTGGAAAGTGGAGAAATTGGAGAACCATAGACTGCAGAGATGAGAGTCCCATAAAAATAAAGACAGAGGCACTTAAGGGTATATTGAAACAAAGGAAAATCTTGGTAATAGAGGGACATGATCAGTTAAGATGGGGCCTCAATAAAGAAGGTACATTTAATCTTAGGGAAGCAAAGAGGATAATCCTGAACCTTGATTCCTGCGTTCTAGCCAAATCTTGGCAAAAACTTTGGAGCCATCAAGGGTGGATGAAGATCAAGCTATTCATGTGGTTAGTTCATCACAAGAAAATCTTAACTTTGGACAATATTCGAAAAAGGGGAGTTATTGGGCCTTCTAGATGTCAGCTGTGTGAAGCCCAAGAGGAAACAATGGAACACATTCTCAACAGCTGCACATTCACCACCTAGCTGTGGGATTCTTTTGCCACAATTTTTCAATAGACAGACAGAGATAACGAAAGTATAATTAACACCCTAAACAAGTGGAGAAGGAACTTTTCAGAAAATGAGCTCCTTAATTTGGCCCGGGCCTTCACGCCAAGCTTCATTATCTGGAATGTTTGGAAAGAAAGGAATAAAATAATTTTCAAGGCGGAAAAAGTTATTCCTCTTCGCCTGTTGGATTTGATCTTGAAGCAAATTAAGGAGACAGTTAGCACCACTGTCCTCAATTATCCCAAGAATCCTCCTACTAAATATGAGTTGAGAACTCTCATGTAATTGGATTTGCATGAGATCTTTCCCCATGGACAATGCAGAAAGGAAAAATATGTTGATACTGAGAAGAATTTCTGGCATCCTCCACTGAAAGGTTATCTAAAATGTAATATTGATGGTGCTTCAAAAGGCAACCCTGGAACAACTAGTTATGGAGGTGTGTTAAGAGATGAAGAAGGAAACATCATCTTTGTTTTCCACTACCATTTAGGGTTAGCCACCAACAATATGGCTGAATTAATGGCTTTGGAACAATGTTTAGAGCTTCTGAAACTGAGTCATAGCTCCAATGTCATTGTTGAAGCAGATTCAGAGATCTCTATCAATGCGGTCAAGAGAATCAGTTGTGGAATAGCGCCAGAGAAGGTCACGAAACACTAGAGACTAATTCAAGTGTATCAGAGAATTCAAAATCATTTCCGTAGACTTCGAACTGTTAGTTTCAACCATGTTCGAAGAAATGCCAATAAATTAGCGGATACTCTGGCCAATCAAGGAGTGATTAATTCAGAGTGTAGAATTGAGCTGAAGTGGCAGGAGACACCTTAGAGCAGATTTAAATCTCTCTGCAATGAACAAGCGACAGAGGATAGAGAGCTTTTTAAACACTAGGCCAAAGTAAAAGGTATGGAATGAAGGTTTCTAAGAACATTCAATCTCAGTACTTTAGTTGGTTCTTGAATGAAGGGCAAGCTCAGATCGGTTACTTTATACCCGAGTGTGAGTTGTCCTATCTCCTCATTACTTCGGATCGTAGCACCGAGGTCTATTCACAGTCAGCAGTAGTCTCAAAAAACAGTTCTGAAGTGAACTTGCGTGAGCAAGGTAGTTGGTTCTTTCGGGTGGCAGCGATTTTCCGGCATTTCGCATACGGAGGAGAAAACCATACACAAAGCGGTTTTCGGGTGATCGCTTGGCTGCAGAGTGGTAAATGGTATCGGGATTGTAGGAGCGATTCCACTGGTCTCCTAACACATGGCAAAGGGTGGTGAGAAATACCACGTTCCATCGCGCCTTATCTTTCGATCAGCTAAGCAATGCGACATTTTTCCGTGCCGTCCGCTTTCGCTGTATGAATCAACGGTCAGGTTTGGTTGTGCTGCTTTGTGGGGCCATCAGTACTATCACACCTTTCGAGACATTGTAGTAGCATTTTTCAATGTTTCAAATTCGGTCAAATTTCCTTTTGGCTAACCTTAGGAATTATTTGTAAGGTTAGCTTTGTTCTTGTTGAGAGGAAGGTCATCTCGAGATCAGAATGACCAGTTTTCCTGAGTCCTTGAAGCGTAAATGCTTTTTGTAAATGCTGTAACTTTATTTTTTGGATAATGAAATAGAATGATAGTCTCTTGCTTAGCAAATATATATATATATAATATATATAATATTATATATATATATATAAATGAAAAGGAAAATGCATTTTAAATATATTGTAAAATTGCTGTATACAAATGAATAACTTTTTTATAAATTATTATTTAAATTTATATTGTAGTTCTAATAAAATATTTATTAACTTTAATTATTAGATGTAATCATTCTGAAAAATTCTAAACCTGACGGATCACAGAAATCTAAACTCAAAATTATATTTCTAATTTTGATTTAAAAGTTTAAAATTAAATTAAAAAAAAATTATTTAAAATATTAAAATAATTACATTTAAAATTAATAATAATTAATAATAAATTAAAATTTAAAGAATAAAAATAAAGTCAATAAAATCCCAGAAAACATTAAATCTAAACTAATAAATAAAAAATACATTATTCTACTGTAAATCGCAAACAATGAATCAATATTCATAGGGGAGGCAAGGCATCCTTCTGGGTCCACGTGAAAAGAAGACAGATCATATTTTTTTCAACTGGAATATTGACCGAGTGAGTTGTCTGGTTATGATTTCGAAGTGTACGTCACATATTTCGGATTTAGTTTTTTTTAAAGAATGATCTTATATTAATCATTAACTATTAAATATATTAAACATCTGGAATAATACCGAATACTGTTTTCCTAAAAGATTTATTATTTCCATGAATTATCATTAATTTAATATATTGAACAGATTTACAAATTATACCTGAAAATATAAGTTAATTTTATAATTCCTCATTATTCACTTTCATTCAATTTTCACCAAGGTTAATACAAAACTAAATAATTCAGTATTTATTATATTAAGTGATGTTTGTAAAGGTGAATAAGTAAAATTGAAACTAACCAAGTAAATAGTATAATGTTAATTTATTTATTATTTATTTTTATATTAATTAATTAATGATTTTTTGAAAGGTATTTTATTTGGCCAAAAATGTTATACAAAACATAATGAAATTCTTGGTTTGATCCCTAATTAATTTATTGTTATGGGAATATGGGAATTTGTAATATAAAATTAATAAAATTTTATAGTTGAAATAAGAAATTGGAATTATGGATTAGGTTTTGTAAATGATGATGGTGAAGTAATGGTTTGGTTTTTAATCATGGAAGAAATTAGTTACACAAGTTTTATAGTATATGTTGGTGTTGGGCAAGTAAATAAGTTAACAAAAGTTGTAGCCTCAATTTGTTCCAAATTAAGAAATTTAGATGTGACCTATGTCACAAGAGGTTAATTTTGCATCACATAATCAATAATTTTCTTCATCTTTTTATGAGATGGACTTCATTTCGATTTTATGTTATCTATGCACTTAGCATAGTTAGATAGCATAGTTAGATAGATCTTTTGAGATTTGTAGGTGTCTTAAGGGTGGTTCTTTGAAAGAAAACATTATTGTTGTCCTTTCCCAAATCTTGGTTTACTTGCTTTGCTTATCTACAAGTGCCCCTACTCGCTCGCTCATTTTCACAATTATATTTTTAAGAATCTCAATTTTTGTGTTGATAATACTTCAGTAAGCTGGTCTTTATTAAGGGAGTACAATATTTAATAAACATTTGTAGATTATCCTTCTTCATTTAATGTAATTGTAAACAATTTTTTTTTTTTCATAACACTTTTTTGTTTTGTTTATTATGGATATTTTTAAACTATTTTTATTATAAAATTGTAAAAATTAATCACTTATTCTTATAGATGATTTTACTTACATTAAATTATATAAATTTAATGAAATAGATTATATAAATTTAATGAAATAGATTGTATATTCAACTTAAAAACAAAACAAACTAAATTATTACATATAAATAGTGAGTGACCCCTAAAAAATAAAGGCCCTCTCCCCTAGGATTTATTTTTCTTTAAAATTATGTTATAAAATTAATTAAAAAGTTTTTATAAATACTTCTTATTATAATTAAATCTTGACTATGCATACATTATATGATTCGCAATAAATAAATAAAATATTTCTGATGTGATTACTTCCCAAAAACAATATTTCATATATAAACAACTTCCCTAATATCACTTTTTATTATATTATTTTATTTATATATAAACAATCACATTTATTTTGGTCTATAAAATACTAAAAATGCACATCAATTATACATTACCGTAATGATATTCATATTTTGAAAACTAATCAACCCTATCGTAATGGATTGACCAACTTGCAACCAGGACAGCCATTAGCGTGTCATTTTGTTAATGTAGCATATACTTTACACGATGGCATGATTGATATTGCGAAGACAATCACGTGAAGATATTCTTTTCATATCAAGAAAATGGAGTTGTCTATAATGCGACTTTTTGGAGATTTCGGTGACGACGGAATCCGGCGGAAGAAATGAGGTTAAATCTTGATTTTTAGCAGTTAAAATGGTTTTTTAACTGCATATTTGGATTCAACGCCCTGAAAAACCCCTAGGAGCCATTGATTGTGCAGAAACTAGCTATCAAACTTGGATTCCAATAAATTGCTGCCGGATTTTGACCGGAAAAATCCGCCAGAAAGGCTTTCAAAAAGTCGCGTTATAGACTACTGCCAAGAAAATGACATTAAAATTTTAAATTTCTAAAACCACGCGACGACAATCACGTGAAGGTAACTTTGGATGGAAGTAAAGCAACATGGCCGACCACCTACTACAAATCATGCATGTCATGTGATTGTGGCAAACAGAAGGCCAGCAACCTGTCAAAATGTATTAAAATTTTTCAATGCTATACGGGTGCCATCATTTCTGATTTTGAAAAAGTGAGATTGCTACTTATTGGCCACTTGCACCCAACTCTTTTAAATTGCGTGGGTGCGAAGGAGTTTTGACGAATGAGTTTGCTTACTCATTGGTCGTTCAGCCCTGTGGGATTCCTTGCGTCCCTTTTCGTCTCACTCCCTCCTGTGTCTCAAGACTGATCGGCCATTGCTGTTGGATTCCAGAGCCTCATCACTGGTAAGAGATTCTTAAATGTCCACGGCAGGTTAGAGTCCCGCCAGTTTCTTTGCGCAACTGGATTTTCTTTACCACAACCACTATCATGCACTGGACAGATTGATTTTGGCTCTTTTTTCAATGGACAAAATCAAGATTGAAGCATGTTTTAGGTGTAAATAATCCTGCTCAGGATTGGACCATTAGATTTGTGTGATTGTAGCTGGCCTTGCTTCCATGGATCTGCTAATCAAGGAGATGGGCAACGCCCATTTATTCATTCATCACCAGAACCCATCTCCTTGAAATCTTGCATATCCATAGATGTGAGTTCTTGAGCAATCACTTTGTCTATTGGATCTTGCAGATCCATAGATGTGAGTTCTGAGAGCAATCACTTTGTCTATTGGATGACGGTTGCGACGGGTAACAGCAGTCCAGTTGCAGAACGAGACTGCGAAACCCTATTAATCTCCCGTGGACAATGTATGGATCAGCAGTGATGAGGTTCTTGAATGCGAGCAGCGATTGCGATTCTTGTGATATGAGAATGCGAGATAACTCTAGAGTTTATTGTTCAAAGCTCCAACACTGATCCGGTGAGGAAGGCCCATGAATTTTTCTTCACTTCAGGTACGTAAAATTTATTTCTATTGCAGATTTTAGAATTCAATTAATGCTTTTGTAATAATAAAACAAAGTTTAACTTGAGACCCCAGAAGTAAGTCTAAAGTACAATCATCCTTAGCTCGCTCAAGCTGCCCTGCTGTTATTGTGGCCGTGGTTACCTGATGCAGTTTTCTTTATAAAAATACATATGCGTTTTTAAAGGTTCCCGGTCTTGTGGCTGAAAATTTATTTGCAGCAGTAATAGGTCTAGTCTTTCAGCGTTAGCAGTCATGTGCCTGTGGTTATTTGTTCTGGTCCTTCAAAATAATCATCCATGATTAACTGTGTAAGTTTTTTTGGTAAGTCAGCTGTTAACTTAAAGTGGCCGGATTGTTCTGTCCATTAGCTATCTGTAATCACAATCTATGATGTAATAGATAAATTGACTTGCAAACATTTGTGCTACCAAATCTTATGCATCTTGTTATTTCCGCTGTCAAATTTATGAATGATTGTATGATCTGAAGTTTGTTGGTAGATCGTTTAGAATTTTGAAGCGCTATTGTTGCTTGTGAAGGCAGAGGCGTGTTGAGACTTTTAAGGCGCTGAATCTGTTAGAAAGCTCGTGTATAATTTTGGGCATGAGAAAATATCCATCTGCAAGTTTCATTCTCTGTCAAAGAAAGCTCCTGAAACAAATTGGTATCGGAGTCAATCCCTAGTAACACATATTCTACTTATCGGAGTCCATCCCTAGTAACACATATTCTACTTTTTTTTTATCATGGATGGAAAGTGAAGAACAGAATGGTTTACGTAGTCTTTTTAATTTTTGTAGCTCAAAAACATTAAATCATTCTGAAATAGAGATTCCTTATATCTATTTATTATCTTTGATATGGAAACTTCTTTCCATATCCCTAATGAAATTTATAATGAACTTTTTGGAAACTTCTTTCCATATCCCTAATGAAATTTATAATGAACTTTTTGTGTTTCATCTAAAAGCAATTACTAAAATTTAGGTCAAAGAATGTGCTTTTAAAATCCAGTAAAACTGTGATACAATCCAAATTATATCTCTATTAAAGACAAAAAAGAAAATTGGACTTCAATGCCAATATTTTCTATGAAATCTTTTAAAGAAAGGAATATACATGACATTAGTAGAACCATGTTATTCAAGACGGAAGTGAAAATCATTAGCCTTCTTTCAACACCTTGTACATATACTTGTGAGGTTTGTTGAGAGATGAATGTTATGATTTTATGTTTCATAATGGAGTTATTTCTTTTTTTATGATGTCACAATAGAAGTTTATTCACCAGACAAGGCCTAAGGCCTCGTCGCTTGGTTGGTTATGAGAAGGAAATGGATGTGTTCTATGGATTGAAGTCTTGAAGGGTGGGAGCATAGGATAATGTTGTTTCTGCTTCATATCATCCGTATTTCCGTATTTCGTACTCCCATTCCCATTTCCTTTACCATACATCCCTTCCTAATGCTATACAATATACAAGTTGTGAAGATGAATATGGAGAACTAGTCATCATGCTTTTTTGAGTGGGTTTTACAAGAATGACATGTAGTTTTAAATGAATTAGGTCTTGGGGAATTGGAAAAACTAGGAAATAATTCATGATCTTATGTTATTACATATGATATATTAATTGTTACAGTTTTTCCAACAGTGACATCACCCACTGGCCTTCATTGCACATCCTTATTTTTCCCTCACTGTTACACTTCAGGTCCACTCACATGGCCTTGGTTTGTTATTAGTCATCGTTTAATATGGAGAACCAATCATCGTGCTATGATTTGTGGGGTTGTATAGGGATGTCATGTCGTTTTAAGGCCATAATGTCTCAGAGACAGGTGAAAATGAGGCTTCTTTTTGCAAGGCATTATGCCTCTGACAGGGATCTTGAGGAGTTCACATGTAGGTGGCATGGCTAAACAATTGCATTCCCTCTAAATGAATTGTTTGATTCGTAAATTTCTAAATCATATATTTTTTTGAATGTTTTGAAGCTATTGATGCTTTAGGAGACATTAATTTTCCATTTAATAGTTCACAATTTTATTAATCTTTTAATCTCTTTCGACAGGACTAATTGTCTACTTTTTTAACAAATTATATGCCAGGTAATCCTGAAAGAGACAAAATTTAAACTAAAATAGCAATTTTTGTATTATTCTAGGGATTGTCCATAGTCTAAATATTCTTACACTATTGCCTTTGATATCAGACCACCAAGGAAAAATTCAGAAGATGATTTCACATGGAATAATGGTTATTCAATATTTGCAGCATGCCAATAGGACATGAGACATTTGCCATCATAACATATTTTGAGAGTTGGGGCTATAATGATGTGGAAATTGGTGGGTGCATGGCATCCCAATTAATAATAACCAGAAAATGTACCAAAATCATTATGGACATGTTTGATATTTTTGCAAACTAAGGAAAATCGAAGATCAATCTAACCCTCCTTACAATATTAAAAATTGATAATAGCACAATTTGGTATTATTGCAAACTAAGGAACAACAAAGATCAATCTTCAACATATTTATAATAGATGGTATGGTATTGGAATGAAGGGCAGAGAACACAAGATACTTTGCGGAGAACTCAGTTGTAACTATCACTCCCTGATTTGGTAACATGCTAGTCATCTTGAGCAATTCTTGAACTCATTCCTAGGTACACATTTATCCTCACAAACTTATAGATAATATTGTTTGATGGAAATGGTTTAACATGGATCAAATAAACTATATTGTTGCATATATATTAGATCTTACACATGATAATTTGTTTCTTCTCAATTTTAGCGTTCCTTTAATCTAAACCCAAATCAATCCTGACTTGAGCAGACATTGAAAAAGGTATTATGGATATACAAGTAGGATATGAATTGAACACACTCTTCCTCTCTAAATTTATTTAATTTTTCACCCAATGCCCTATTATGCACATGGTCATATAGACAAAGGTATTAATCACCTCCATATGAAGTCAAGCTTTAGAATGCACCCCACTTTTATACACATGTGTGAACAGTATCATTGCAAATCCCTTTTCCTTTATTAAATCTTTAGACACCATAATAGGCTTCCCCCAAAAAGAAAAATAAGATTTTAAAGAATAGTTATTTGCATACTAGTATGGTAGGGTTTTGATTATTTAATTCCTTTTTCTAGCATTTATATGGTGTCATGATAATATAATATGGATACCTTTCTCATTCTCCAATGAATGATCGCAAATCTTAAGTTAGTGCGATTGAAAGAGTACAATCAGTGTCATATGTAGTGGAAATATAAAGGTGGCTCCTATAGCTACCCTACAAAAAACAAGAAAATATCTAATAATAAGACTATAGAAAGCTAAGATAGTCGAAGAAAAAATATCACTAACAAATGATGAATATATAGTGAAATATCCATAAGAACATGTCAAGTGATTATGGAACTAGAAGCTGAGGCTAGAAGAGATGATCACAAATATTATGTTAGTGGGACTAAAAGAGTATAATCAATGTCATACATAGTGGGAATACAAAGGCTTCTCCTATAACTACCCTAACAACAACAAGAAAATATATGATAATAAGAATATAGAATCTAAGATGTTCTGAGAAAGAAAACGATAGACTAACAATGAATATATAGTGAAATATCCATAAGAACATGTCAAGTGGTTATGGAACTAGAAGCTAGGGCTAGAAAAGAGGGGACGGGATAAGTCTCCTCATACAAGCCCTAAATCACTATGAAGGATTGATGCATTGTTTGAGAGTGTCATTTGGGGGGTACCCAAGGTTAATGGAGCTTGATTGCGTAATCTCGGGATGGATCCTAGGAGGAACCTTAGATTGAGGAGACCCATGATTTCTAACACTCAAAGCTAGGAGGAAGATGTTGGGTTGTGTTATATTCTTTCCACGACTAGCCCACGTAGTTTACGGGGGAGGGGGGGTTAGAGGGGGCCGAAGCCCCTCCTCATTGTTCCGACTGTGCAATGGAGGGGTCACAGGGGGTTTGAGGGGGGCAGTTAGCCCCCCTCTACAGGGTCCGAGGGCAGTACCCCAAGGAAAATTTTTTTTAGACCCTATATTAGGTTGGGCGGACCTACATATGGTTTTCCCACATGGTTTTGGACGTGATGGTTTTCGGGCCATGGTATTGGATGCTTCAACATGTATAAATATGTATTGTAACATTGAAAAGAATATAATGAAAAATCAATCTGGTAGTCCCGGTTTTGGGATCCAAGGGAAAATCTCTGTGTATATGTGTTTTATGTGTTATGCGATCACATTGTTTATTTTCTATGTTTTAAAATTCGTATGCAACTAATTTCTGTAAAGGGTTAAAACCTACATTTGGTATCAGAGTTGTTTTGGCTTCAAGGGGACGCCATTGTTGCTGAGGGGTTTTGGTCAGGCTTGTGGTAGACCCTATTTAGTGAGAGATATGCAGGATCAATTTTGGTGCTAAATGAAGATGGTGAGCAGTGGAAAAATAGAAATCAAGAAATTTAATGGTCAAAGTTTTGAGTTGTGGAAACGGAAGATGTAGGATCTATTGGTGGATAGAGATCAGTGGACCGCGGTAGATCCGGGTACTAAACCAATGGGAGTGTCTGATGAAGAATGGAAGAAGTTGAATCAGAAGGCAAAGAGCACAATATGATTGTGTGTCTCAGATTTAGTATTGCTGAATGTATCACGAGAAGCTACAACTAAGGCATTGTGGGACAAGTTAGGGACTTTGTACCAATCTAAGTCTCTGGTGAATAAATTGTTCCTACAGAAAAAGTTGTATAACCCGAGGATGAAAGATGGAGACTTGGTAACATAGCATCTGAACTTATTTAATACTATGGTAAGTTAGTTATTATTTGTTGATATTAAAATTTTAGATGAAGATAAGTGCATCGGTTTTTTGTGTTCTCTACCAGATTCATGGGATAGTTTGGTTATTGCAATAGGTAGCAATGCAACTGCCTTGCAGTTTGAAGAAATAGTCTCATCCTTGTTGATACAGGAGATGAGATGGAAAAATATGGAGAGCTAGAATGGTGATGCCTTGTTTGTACGAGGACAGTCCTAGAACAGAAACAAAAATAAGTCATCGAGTGGGAGATCTAAATCTTCAAGAAAACCTATAAAGGTGGTTTGCTGGGAAATGCGAAAAGGAAGGGCACTATAAAAGGGACTATGTATCTAAAGCTCTTGATAAAGGAAAGGGATCTGATGATGCTCGTTCTTCAGAGGTGAAAACCACCTCAGATGAAGGTGGGAATGTGTACTTGGTTTCTTCAAATACACATGTAGATTAAGAGGCGTGGTTGATTGACTCAAGTCCATCCTTTCACTTCACTCCCCATAGAGAGTGGTTCTGCGAGTATGAGAAATACGATGGTGGTGATGTCTTCTTAGGGGATGATAGGAAGGCTAGAATCATTGGTCGCAAAAAAGTAAAGTTGAAGTTGCAAGGTGGAAGGGTTAGAACACTTCTGGGTGTTTTGCATATTCCTTCTTTGGCTAGAAATCTGATTTCTGTAAGCAAGTTGGATGATGCAGGTGTAAAAACAATGTTCGAGAAAGATACTTGCAAGATGGTTCGAGGATCACTGGTATTGATGCGAGAAGTTCGGATTGTAACTCTGTACAGGTTGCAAGGTAGCACTGTCGTTGATGGGTGCAACAATTTTGTGGTTCTTGAAAGTGGAGCAAAAAATCTAGTGGTCTCTGGAGAGAAGACCATGCTATGTCATCAAAGGCTTGGACATATTGGAGAGAATGCCTTCGAATACTTCATGGTAAAGGTATGGTAGCAGGTATGAGTAATAGCTCTGTGGATTTTGATTTCTATGAAAATTATGCATATGGAAAGCAGAATTAGGTGAGTTTCCCCTTCGGTGGTAAGAAGGCGAAATAGATATTGGAGCTTGTGCATAGTGATGTGTTTGGACCTTTGAAGGTTCCATCATTGGGTAAGTCTATATAGTATGTATCATTTATAGATGACTTCTCAAGGAATACATGGATACATTTTCTTAAGAAGAAATCTGAAGTATTTGACAGGTTTAAAGAATTTAAGTCTCTGGTGGAAAACTAGATAGAGAAGAATATAAAGGTTTTGAGGTCAGATAACGGTGGAGAGTTCTGCGACAAGGAATTTGAAGAATTCTGTAAGAAACGTGGTATAGCACAGTAGAAAAATACTCCATGCACACCTGAACAAAATGGAGTTGCTGAAAGAATGAACAAGATGTTGATGGAAAGGGCAATAAGCATGCTTAATGGTGCCGGGTTATGATAGGAATTCTGGGCATGGAAAATTTTAGTAGTGAATTTTTGCCCTTGGGCTAAATTAAGGGGTTTTATATTTTTATTGGGCGAATATTTTGTATCATAGTAAATTGTTACAAATTGTCTCAAATTTATTTTATAAAAAAATTAGGTATGGAGGTTAGCCCACCTTATTTTAAGAGGGAGGGGCAAAAAAATAAATTTAGCCCTTGAAATTAGGAGTTACAATCTTCCATTGGCCCTCATTTTCAAGAAAATGTATTTATGATAGTTATAAATAAAAATATAAATACAGTGAAAGTATGGTAAATAAATAAAAGCTCTTTTTATACTTAATCCAAAGGTATGGTAAATAAATAAAAATACAAATAAACTAGAGGTATGGTAAATAAATAAAACCTCTTTTTATATTTAGTCCATAACCCTCTTTCTACTTAAGAACGTTGAAAAACAAGTTTTCATTTAAGTGAATTCTATGGGCCGAATACCATATTTATAAAAGAGGTATGGTAAATAAATAAAACATTTTTTTATATTTACTCCATATGTCACCTTATATTTATGAACACACAAGGGTGTAAATAAATAAAAATATAAATAAAATGGAGGTATGGTAAATAAATAAAACCTCTTTTTATACTTCAAAGATAAGGTAAATAAATAAAAATATTAATAAACTATAGGTATGGTAAATAAATAAAACCTCTTTCTATATTTAGTCCATAACCATCTTTCTATTTAAGAAGGCTCAAAAAAGAGGTTTTATTTAATTGAATCCTATGAGCTAAATACTATATTTATAAAAAAGGTATGGTAAATTAATAAAAATATAAATAAACGAGAGATATGGTAAATAAATAAAACATTTTTTATATTTACTCCATAAGCCACCTTATATTTACGAACACTCAAAAAATGTGTTATATTTAGGTGAAGCCTA